>BJCO01739661.1:0-11865 GCA_018326465.1 Flaveria floridana
CTAAGATGAAAGTTGAAACTTCTGAAGTTTCACTTCAGTTGATGCATGATCAGCCATGGATTTGGTTAAGGAAGTGGTCAGATGCTCAACTTGGGCTTTTAGGCTGTAGTTTTCAGAAACAAATTTTTCTAAATCCTTTTGCAAAGAATTAATTTTGATTTGATATAATTTATGTTCTCTAACATGTGATTCATTTAAAATCATAGTTTCTTTTACTTTGTCAGCCAACTTTTGCAAAGAAACAAATTGTTGACTGGTTGAGATTGTACAAGTGTTCTGGTCTTCCGCTGAAATCTTGTCTTCCGCAGGAACTTCTGTTCTTCAGTAGGAACCTTGCCTTCCATAGGAGCTTCTGTTCTTCCGTAATTCCGTAGGAACTTCTGTTCTTCCGTAGGAACCTTGCCTTCCGTAGGAACTTCTGTTCTTCCGTAGACACAAAGGATGCCTTGTAAGAAACATATCTACGGATTAGCATTATTGTTCATCCGTAGATGTTTCTTACACTAGGCTGATTTTAGAAATTCACCAAGTATATTGTTTTTGTCTGTCATCATGTACATCACACAAAACATATGAGTTAACCTATACATTCAATGCATACATAATGATAGTCAGTTACAATTATTTATTACAAGTATTGATTAAAGTGCTAAGACTATACAAATTGATCTAGACCTATTATTCCTAGATCTAACAGCATTCCTTCATTTAATGCTTTTCATTAACATTCTCTTACGTTCGTTCTCAATCTCTCGTAACGTACTTTACGTCATTTATTTACTTTCATACTTGTTTACTTTCTTTCTTTCTTTCGTACGTTACGTCATTCTTTTACGTTCATATGGATTGATGACAATACCCTGAACATTGTGCACGAAGTTGATGCTGAACCTATGGTAATTAAACCACGAACATCGTGCCCGAAGCTGATCCAGTCACCTAGGGCAAGTCATCTCTCCCATTCATTCAAACCAATTGGTAATACTCCGAACATTATGCACGAAGCTGATGCTGGACCTGTGGTAATTAAACCACTAACATTGTGCCCGAAGATAATCCAGTCACCTAGGGCATACCAAAGGGCGTTGTCAATCTCAATGATTGACCCTGTATGCATCCTTTGGGGTAGCTAACCCGCATCACAGTTGAGCTAACGACAACATGGTCGTGCACCTCCTTTTATTTACTTGCAAGCCATTCTTTCGTTCATTACGTTTTACTTTTCATCTTTGTTATCTTTCACTTCGTTACATTATTCTTTACGTTCTTTCATTCATTCGTCATACTACATAAAGTAATAACATAATATTTAACGTATTTTATAACATAAAATAAATACGTTTACATATTATTAAAAGATAACACATTATACATATCATATATCCATCATACATTCCATAACCCTAAAACATCCCATAATCATGCTTAAAATGGGTAATCATTGCCCATAAGTCAAATTAGGTAAAACCGTAAACTTTCTGTTTTTCCTGAAATTTCAGAAATTATTCTAAGTGTCTAGGCGCATGGGCACTATTTGGGCGTTTCTGCCCTGTTCAAGAGGTCGGCTACTATGCAGACGTCTGGACTTACACTTGGTCATTTTCCACTTAGACGCATGGGCCTATTTAGGCGCATGGGCACTATTCAGGCGTTTGGGCCTAACACTTAGTCATTCTGGGCAATTTTCCATGCGTTTGGGTACTATCAGGCGCATGGGCCTGACTTAGGCGCATGAGCACTTAGGCGGTTGGGTACTGTTTGGACGTTTGGGGTTTCTAGGCAGTTGGGAACACTTAGTCAACTAGACCGTTGGGCGCATGGGCCACTGTTTAGGCGTTTGAGCAACTAACTTTTACTAATCAACCCTTTTTCAGTCCCAATTCTAGATCTAACATGTTCTAAGCTTAGTTCTTACATTTTAATCAACAAAACACATTCTTAATCATAATCATAACATAATTTTCACCCAAAACATACACCCACCTACATACACATTCGCACACACATACGGGTACATACTCCCATTTTTATGAAAACATATTTACATGCATTTTCCAGCCCCAAATCAGTTAAAACATGTTAAAGAGGGGGGTTCTAGAAACTCACTTCTGCTGCTTCTAAGTTCAAACTCCTCAACTTGGGCTTTTCCAAAGATTCAGACGCCTAGATGTGTCTAAAACACAAACCCGAACACACATATACATATAAACATGCAACCGAGACTAAAACCCAATATGAACACTTAAAACATCAAATTTCTTACCTTAAATCCGACTTCCTTGTTCTTATTCTTTAAAAACTCGAATTCTGCTCTTTCTCTCTCTACAATCCGAATGAAGAGTGTTGTGCAGACCAAAATGGGCAGCCATACCACCTTTATGCACTAACTTTTTATTCTTTTATCTTTTTGACACTTTTAACCCCACTACTTAGGTTAAATTACATTTCTCCTCTCTATTCGCGTTTATTCTTTCTTTCTTTCTCGTCTATAAAATATCCGGGTGTTACACCTAACAGTAACCCTAACGCCTAAAAATAATAATACTTATAATACTAAAACTACTTCTAATAATAATAATAATAATCTAAAATAAATAATAATTAACATGACACAAACTTAAACCAAAACATATTTAAACTATCTACTATAATTTCACGTAGACTCCCTACTCGTGCTCTTACCCGAGCTCCAAAAACAACTAATAACAATACCCAATGGAGTATCGATTACTCGAGATTCTCTTTATATTAGAATGTTTCAAAAAAAACGTATAGTCTAAATTTAACCTTAAGGTCTCTATTTATAAGCAAGCAGATAGACAGGTGGAAAGGTAAAGCAGGCGATGTGGGATGTAAAAGTGACGTGTCTTCCTGCGAGCTTAATTAATTTTTAAAATAATAATATTATTATATAATTATAATTAATTCAGCTGCTTACTTCATTTTTCTTTTATTAGTTTTTAAATATAACGTCTTATAAAATTTCAAATATGCCATTGAGACGAACTTATTTTTCTTTACGAGTCGACCCAAATTTCGTTATAAATGGAGCACGTTTAAATATAATATATTATTATATTACTATAACTTTAAAAACAAACTTCAAACTTGTAATGAATCATATACAATCATATTATGCATGTGTTTTTACTCCTTGCTCCTTATGCCATATGTCTATTTCCCCTTCAAAAAACTTTTTACTGCTCCACTTTTATGCTATCATCATTAACTTTCTTTCAAATTATTTTATTATTTTATTTGCAATATTTTATTTTAACATGTTTTTTACTTTTAAATATAAGGCTCTTTGATGTTTCAAATATAATTTACGGTATACTTATTATTATTTACACATCGATGTAAATTTTATTCAAGCAGCCGGTAACAATAACGTACAAAATCTTAAAGCACAATCTTATAAGTTCTCCAAGCTACTTTTGTTTTCTAGGTTTAGTGTATTTGATTTTTTAATTTTTTTTCTTATAACCTAAAAAATACATAATTTTTCAAAACTTAATTCAGGTTAATATTTGAAATGTTTGGTTATTTCCTGTTGTAACATGCCTATCTATACCAACGCCTCCAACATGAAATCTTTAACATTTTCTTTTTATATAAAGTTTCAAATATTAATAACGGCTTTACTGTAACGCACAAGTTTATGACAACTTCATTTAAATTTAAAGTTTCGAATATTATCAATAACGAGCATGTTTCGTTTTGCTTATATTCAACATACAAGTTCACGATAACATCCTGATCTTTGTTTCTTTTCAGGGTTTTACGCCCCGCTGCAACGCAGGGGTATTAATACTAGTTTATATATATTTAAATGGTATCTTACGACACTAAAACTCGTCTAAAACTTTAAATTTAAACTAGTCATTTCACTTATTATTTACTCATTTAACAATATACAAATTATAAAGTTCATATTTCTTTTATTTTTAACTATTACATTTGACCCTGGAACTCAGGTTGTTACATTCTTCCATCCTTAAAAGAATTTCATCCTTGAAATTCAAAGGTTACCTGAACAGTTGAGGATATTTGGCTTTTATTTCTTCTGCCAATCCTCAAGTGTTCTCATACTTTTTTACTATCAATACTAGTGAAATTATCTTTTGAGCTAAGATTACTATATTGTATGATTAATAGCTTCTTTTATTAACCACCGTATCCTTATTTTTTAGAATTTCCTTTAGCGTAAAATTTGATCAAATGATATCAAACTCTTGTTATATAGGGTTTCAATCGTCAAGGAAAGTCTACTACTATTATGAAACATAAGGTTCTCCAGTTTACTCGAGTTCTTAGTTTCTTCTGGAAACCCTATTATAGTTTTGAAGTGAAACGATAAACTCTATCAGATATAGTCAAGCTAGACAAATCTTAATGTGAGACTAATAGAGTTTGGCTAACATTTCTATCTTATAGTTTGACAGATACGTAGTGAGTGTACTAATTTGGTAAGCCTATCATCCACTAGCTAGATGGTGTTATACTCATAACTTGATAATAAAATTAATGAATTCTATTTTTACATTAGTATTATAACTTGTAATCTGCCAAGACTCGAAACTCCTATTCGATTATGCAGGCTTAGGATACTATGATTTTCAGATGTTAGCAACTTTTGTATACCAATCATTTATTTCTTATCTCTTTTTTTTCTTTTTCTTTGTTTTTAAATGTGAATACCAATTTGGTCTAAGGGGTTTATCTAAACATTATTTTTTTGGATGTATAAATTCTTATTGATTGAGTCATCTTCTATAGAGTGCATCACTGACTAACTTTTCTTTTTCCTAGATGGTATTCCATCTTATAATCATATTCAATTAATAATTTATTTCATTTTCATTGGTGTTTGGAAAGCGTGAGTAAATCTTCTATAGTAACCTTAAAAATCTAGAATCTTTAAATCTTGTGTGATTCTTTGGTGTTTCTTAATTCTTAAGCTTGTTCTTAGCACGTGTTACTTGTTCATCTTACTCGTTGAGCATATGACCTAAGAATTAAACTTTATGTATCTAAAATTTATATCCCTAGAACTTGGTGCAAGGTTTTCCTTTCTTACTTAATTCTATAATTTCTCTAACATGATCCTCGTGGTCTCTTCAGTCTTTCGAATATATCAGAATGTTCTTGAAACAAATGATGATGAATTTATCCAAATAGTGTTTATAAACTTCATTATATGCTCCATGAATCCAAGAATATCCTTGATGCATTGGTGAATTCGAGTAGATCACCAATAATTCACAACGATCACATCTTGTCCTAAAAATGCTTTAAACTTTTTGTTTCTTCATAATGCTCATGGAATAGGCTAGAACAATAATATACCATTTTCTTAAAAGTTTATGGACATGATTCATAGTGATAATGTTTTCTGCTCAATCATCCGATACTGCCATTTCTTTTAGGCAATCTAAGTATACCATTCTTCTGTCAGGCGTGACTTTACTTAGTTTAAGGTTTACTAGTCGATTCCTTTGACTAACTCAAATTCTTTGGGTTTCCATAAGTATCAAGTCAATAGGAATCAAGTTACCATTAAAGCTTATCATACGATTCTTAATGATATCAACTATTTTTTTTTGTCTCCTATTAGTAATTCTACTTATGAAGGTATAGTTTGAAGCTTGAGCTTCTTAATTCATATATGGCCTAAAGATAGTTGATACTAGGTTTTTTATTCGCACCAATGTAATATTTTTTATTAAAATGAATATACTGTAAATTAGATCTAATTGGTTACATGTACTTGTAAATGTCTAAGACAACTTTCATTTGATTTCAGCACTCATGTGACTCTACAGATCTCTTGTTGTTAACAAAAGTTAGTTTGTTGCAGGCCATGAAGGAGTCATAAGCACACTCTTGTACTTACTCTTCTATTTTCTTAGTTTACAATCTTAGTTCTAGATAATGATAAACTTTTCTGTTATTTGCTTTCTATTTTCTCTAGATTAATTTCTGGCTGAGTGGCAGCAATAATCTTGACATTCTAAAGATGAAGTTTTGTATTTCCCTTGTTATCTAATTGTACTTTTCATAGTTCTTTATATCAGTTCAACATCCACTATCACTTTTGACAATTTATCTTGCTTTTGGTTACTTGATACTAGTTCCAACATTTTAGGGTATTATCCTTTCTCAACATAGTATTCATCACTTTATATTTCATCTTATCTTATCGATTGACACTCTTGATGAATACTAATACAACATTTGGATATATGATAATGTACATCTAGCCCATATGTTCATATCCTATTACACCACTATCCTTGTCATATGGAGTTGTCACTTTACCACTAAGACATAGGAACTAATCAACATGTTGGAATCTTATTAGGATACTCTTTTCATTATAAATTCATCATTACATGGATCCAAGCATAATAATCAATTTACCTCATATGAATATTCTAGCTTTCCGTCATCATGTATCAATATGAGTGTCTGAATATGAATGTCATCCTTGTTTAGCATTTATGTTCGCTTATTTTCTTAAACATTATATTTTATAATATATTACTAATTGTCACTTGTCTTGTCTAGTCAATTCTGTTAGTTAGACTAATTAACATAAGACTATCCATATAGGTGTACGTGTTCTTCAATTCCTGATCAACGCTATTCATCTACTTCTTATGGTTAGGTAAACATAACCGATAACAAACCAAAACACAATTTACGAATGTAAATCCTTAATAAAATTAGCTAACTGTTATTGACCATTTACATTATTTACGTATTCTAATTATCTTCCAATATATGCTTAACACATATCTAACTCTTCTTATATATCATCACATTACTTGACTCATTTGGCAATCTACGTAGTCTTCCTAATCTTATTTTTAGTTTAGACACTAACTAATAATGCCTAATTCTCTTAAACTATGGGTCGAATACCAACTTGTAACGCCCGCCTCTCAGGCTATCCCTGGGAGCGTTACATATAGGAAATACAGAGCACATAGTAATAGTGGAGTTCACAACGAAGTCTAACTTTGATTATACATCAAAATATACATTATATTTATCATGCTAAATAATACCATTACATTAGTTAAACTATATTAGAGATCCGAATCTTCAGTAGCGCTCTAGACCTCTATTTCCTCGTAAACTAACCCATAATCTCCAAATTCTACAATATCTTGGCACCTAGGATGTGCGTCCATAAAATAGAAAACATTTAGGACTCAACATAAAGCTTATGAGTTCATGAACATAGCATTCTTCAAGATTCAAAACATATTAATATTGACTATTGCATCAAGCAGATATAGCCATGGCAAACAGATAAGAACAGAGTAAGCATAGTATAAATTCACATAACCAGGCTACGTATACAAACTCCACTGGCTAAAGCAGAATCATACAAGTAGCCCTCAAGCATCCTATCAAGCATTACCATATATCACAGATGCTATTGGTAGTCAAGTCTTCAAATATTAATGGTTATCAGAACATCACATCCTGTTTTAGAAAACTGTTCAGAGGAACTCACCTATTTAGCAGTTGCCCAAAAGTTGATAACCTTTTTTAGTACAATCTGGTAATATCTCTAGGTCCTGATACAGTTGAAGTAATCCTAGGTTAGGTAATGGTACAACAAATGAGTTATTATAATGGTTGGATATTGGTTTACACTACCTTGTTTAAGGATAGGTGATTAGTCCATGCCGAACTAAGGTAAGGCTACCTAATATCCACTCCTAACAATAACCCTAATGCCAAAAAATAATAATACTAATAATACTAAAACTACTCCTAACAATAACAATAATTTAAAATAAATAATAATTAACTTGACATAAACTTAAACGAACATACTTTAAAACTATCTACGTTAATTTGATGTAGACTCTTTACTCGCGCTCCTACCCGAGCTCCAAAAACAACAAATAACAATACTCAATGGGCCATCGATTACTCGGGATTCTCTTTATATTAGAGTGTTCTCAAGAAAACTTATAATCTAAATTCAACCTGAAGATCTCTATTTATAAGCAAGCAGGCAGGCAGGTGGAAAGCTGTAAGGTTTATATAGAGTCTGATGCAAATAAAGCAACCAAATGGCTGCTTGCATGCATGCACCAAGTACCAAGTAGAACTGCTACGGAAGTTTTATACTTTTTATAAGAATTATGCTAAGTATAAAATCTTCCTAAGCTAAAAGTTCCTACGGAAGCTTTATACTCTACACAAGAAATATTCCAAGCATAAAGTCTTCCGAAGCCAAAGACTGAATCTTCTAAACCAAAGATGAAGTCTTCCGAAGCTTCAAAGACAAAGTCTTCCAAAGCCAAAACTGGTTTCTTCCGAGGACTTAGAAGAATATGCTTTTCTCTAATGTAATTTTACATAAAGCTGATCAACTTTCTGCTGTAACTCTGAACACTCACCAACTTGCATAAGCTGGTGAAAAGGTCGAGCTTTTATAACTGTACATTAAGGTCTTTGTCTGTAACTTTCTACTTTATGTACATTTATCCTTTTTGTATTATATTAGGATGTGAGCTATGGCATGTCATAGTCACTAGTCAAAAGACAATCTGCCTTTTGACTCTACATTGATTTTGTTGTTTTTCAATGTTCCAACTGGCTTTCCAGGTATGGCCAGTTGTAGGATGTAGTATAAAGTATCTTAATGTCTTGTAACTTATCTTTTATGCATTTTAACTCTTGTAAGAGAACTTGAGATTAATATACATCATCCTGGAAAACCTTATATATATTGTTCTTAAGTTTTGTCTCTTTACTTACTTGTGTTTTTTGTGAGACTGATTGTATTGATCATCCCTTAACCGGTCCTGCAATTGGTACCAGAGCATTCCAAGCTCTTGATTGTAAGATCTCACCATCTTAAATCTCCTCAGTTCTCACACAACATTTAACATCTCAAATGGCAGCATGAAAGTCTGATATGGAAACCGCTACCATGGTAAAGTCCCCACTAATCACTCCTGATGATTTTGATACTTGGTGCCTAAGAATGGAAGGCTTCATCAAGTCACAAAACAGCAGGATGTAGGAGTCTGTTACTGAAGGACCTTACATTCCATGCACCTCTTCAGCTACTACTGGAGGTGGCATGATTCCAAAGGAGGTGACTGACTATTCTGAAGAAGATAGAAAAAGAATAGATATAGATCAGAAAGTCATGACTGCCCTCCAAACTGCTCTTCCAAATGCCATCTACAAAGCCTTCAAGAAGTGCAAAACTACCAAGCAGCTCTGGGATGCACTGAAGCTGATGTATGAAGGTTCTTATAATGCAAAAGAAAACAAGAAGGATCTTCTGAAGCAGTAGTTTGAGAAATTCACCTTCAAAGCAGGTGAAATCATGACTCAACAATACTTCAAGTATGTTGAGATTATGGATACTCTGATGAATGTGGGAGTACAACTGGAGAACAGGGATATTGTAAGAAAGTTCATGTCCTCTGTTCCTAGACAATGGACACACTGTTGTGTGGTCATTAAGAGGACTGAAAATCTCAAGACCCTCACTCTTACTGAGTTGTATGGCATACTTAGTGGTTACCAGGTGGAGATGAACATGCAAAATCCATCTAGCAACTCTAACAATTAACAGATTTCTTCCCTTCATGTGGTTGAAAGGGATCATAGAGAACCATAATACCATTTCATCTCTTACCCTGACAACTCACCCAAGGACCCTTTTATAACCTTCCCTAAGACACCAAAGGAGAGCTACATCCAAGGAAGCCCATTCTAAGAGACAAGCTTATCACATGCCTTTGTGTCACATGATGAAAGCACATGCAACTTTTTCCTAACCCTTGAAGACTTGGACTGTATCCATCCAGATGACCTGGAGGACATGGAGATTATTCAACAAATGGCTCTTCTCACTCACAGATCCAAGAAGTTCTATAAGAGGAAAGGTAGAAAGGTTTCTAGCAATGTATCCTGTGGAAAGTTTAGGCTGGATAAAAGTAAAGTGAAGTGTTACAACTGTAACCAAATAGGATACCTTGCTAGGGAGTGCAAGGCACCTAGGACAAATGATGGCCAAACATAACCCAAGCCATACTACCCTGAGGGAGCTTTACACACTAAGAAGCCAAAGTAACAAGCTACAATTGCTGTTGAAGAAGGAGGCTTTGATTGGATCTTCCAGGTAGAAGACGTGTCTACAAACCAAGCATCGATAGCAGATCTGGATGAAGCCAAGGTATTGGAACATCTTTGTAGCCCAGAATGCATTCTTAAACTAAATACATACAGGTCCTATAGCTTAGAAATGGGATCTAATCTTGAGTTTGAACATATTAAAATCTGATTTCCAAAGAGCTAAAAATAAGTACAAGTTAATTATAGAAGACTTAAAGAAAACCATTTCGACCTCTTAAACATGAGCTTACCAACTACAGGACTCAAACCAAAGATCTCATCACTAAGTTAATTGAGTGCCAGGGTGAGCTAGTGATCAGCAAAGCCAAGGCAGAGAAGCAAGTTCTTGAAGAACAGACCTTCAAGAACATCATATCCTCTACTAAGATAGCTCCTCCACACACTCTATTGTCTGTAAGATCTCCAAGGTGTGGAACTAGTCAAGATGATCTTCCATCCATAGATCCTAGCGATGAAGAGGATGAAAAGAAGGTAGTGAAGGACGGATCTGGGAAGAGTGAGGAAGATCATCCTAACAAGGGTCACTACACTCCTGAGGAGAGGAAGAAGTCAGGGATGACTAAGTCAAAGAGGAAGAACTTGATCCGAGCAGCAAAGAGGATAACAAATAAAGCTTAAGAGATCAAGGCCACCTTCAATTCCAAGCAGAAACAAGTTTTTATCCCTGCAGGTTTTGAAATTGTAAAGGCTGAGGACACAACTTTGAACTCTATTACCGAGAATTAAAGTACATGTTCAACTCATCCCTATGAAGGAATGAAGGCTGATCAGCTGTGTAACACTACTACCCAGCATGAACAATCCAGCTCCAAAGGCAAGCTTCACCCTAGGAGGCCTGCCATAACATCTGCAAAGATGGGGATGGAAATGGAAAGTGGTCAAACTTAATCTTCCATTCACGAGAAGACTCTCAAAAGAAAGCAAATTGACTGTATTATGTGTGGCAGTACTTCTTATCTGGCTAAGGATTGTTTCTACAATCCTAAAAATACTGTCAACATAACAAAGAACAAGACTTCTGAGAGGAACAAGAAGAAGAAAGCTTCAGAAAATAATCAGTTTTTCTTTTAGAAGCTCCAAAATGAAAATGAAGACAAGTGAAAAATTGTCTTCGGAAGAAAGGAATGCTTCCGAAGCACTGAAGCTTGCTGCAGTGAAAGCAAGATCTTCCATAAGGCTAGTTTCCAAACTTCCAAAGTTGTAAAAACTTCTGAAGCTTTGAAAGTCAAGTCTAATCTTCCAAAGATGGTATGGAAGATAAAGGAAGACCATGTGACAAAAAAATCTTCACTTACAATAACAAGTGATCCCCATAGTCTCAGTATAGGATCAGTTTCTTTTGCATTGTCTTC
The DNA here is from genome assembly GCA_018326465.1 of Flaveria floridana. Taxonomy (NCBI): domain Eukaryota; kingdom Viridiplantae; phylum Streptophyta; class Magnoliopsida; order Asterales; family Asteraceae; genus Flaveria; species Flaveria floridana. The sequence goes on from BJCO01739661.1 coordinate 11,535, forward strand.
AGTTCATTTTGAAGAGCCCAAGACCCATGAGTCTTCAGTTTCCAAATATAACTAATTCTCTTTTTATTATGCAGGAACAGCAGAAGACCAAAAGAAATGTATGGATCATTAATAGTGGCTATTCTAGACACATGACAGGCAATGTGTAACATCCGGTTTCTAAATCCGGACTTGTAATTATATTATAGTTATGATTAATTAATTAAGTTGAGTTTGTTTTATTGATTAAGTGTTCAGTCGCATGGGTCATATGCGAATGAACTTCAGTCGCACCTCTTACGTGCGATTGAGATTCAATCGTACGAATAGTAGGTGAATGACCTTCAATCGC
>BJCO01739678.1:0-12297 GCA_018326465.1 Flaveria floridana
CAACTCCTCAGCATCAACAAAATACCTGCCAACTATCATGCATACAAAAGTTAGCGACGCTGAGTGAGTTCTAGTTTTTATAGATAAAATACTTTACTTTCGTTAAAATAGTTCTTTACTTTCTTTCAAATCATACTATACTTTCGTACATGCTCACATATCATATGTACACATAGATAATATCATTATTATTTTTTATTGTGTTTGTTAAATTTCGTTCATTCATTGTACATCATTATCATTCATTTCTCATCTAGATCCTGTCAAGCTTTACCCTCCTCATGGCACACAGCCACGATTACTGAGGTCGAATGACAAGGATCCCGTTTCGTTCTTTATTATCATATTTTGTTCATGAGCATCATACATACATACGGATAATAATTATTATTATTATCTTCATCATCATTTGTTCATTCATTCATTTCTTCGCTCAATTCTTTTGATTACTCGAATCTTGTCTCATGCAATATCCCTGACTCATGCGCGAAAGATGATGCTGTGCCGGGGCCTGTACACAAACCCCCGACTCATGTCCGAAGACTGACACAGCACCGGGATACGTGACAAAGATCCTATTCGAGTCAATCACAGGGATTGAACTCTATCCTAGTCTGTTGCAACACAAAGTCGCTCACCTCATTATCTCGTCTCATGCAATACCCCCGACTCATGTCCGAAGAATGACACTGTGCCGGGGCCTGATAAACAAAACCCCCAACTCATGTCCGAAGACTGACACAGTATTGGAGTACGCGACAAAGATATCATCTCTCTCTATTTTGTCTCATGCAATACCCCCGACTCATGTCCGAAGACTGATACTGTGCCGGGGCCTGATAAACAAACCCCCGACTCATGTCCGAAGACTGACACAGTACCGGGGTACGCGACACGGATCTCATCATCTGTCACTTCCATAATCACCATTCATTATTTTATGTGTTTGTTCGTTTCGTACTTTATCATTATCTTTCACTTCGTTACATAATACTTTACGTCTATTCATTTATTCGTTCATACATCACATCACGTAAAGTCATACATAATGTATTATAAAACATAATACATACGTTTTGAAAACTCTTTAACAAAGAAAGATAACATATCACTCACACACATACACATCATGGTCTCCATCACATCATCCTGCACACATCAAGCATAAGCTATCATAACAGATCCTATCTCAATCATTTTCTTCTCATAACGCCCATTAGAAAATCCTAAGTCTCAAACTAGGCGTATGGAATACCTTAGGTGCATCAGCAGAAAATTCTAAGTGTAAAAGCTTCTGGGCACATGGGCACTATTTGGGTGTTTTTGCCCTGTTTGGGCGCTTCGCCACTATGCAAGCGCATGGCGCCGGTTCAGGCGCATCAACACTTAGCCGTTTTAACACTTGGGCACCTGGGAACTATTTGGGCGTTTCTGCCCTGTTTGGGCGCTTTGCCACTGTTTGGGCGTTTGAGCTTACACAAATTTTTAACACTTAGACGCATGGGGGTTGGGCGGTTGGGCATACTTAGGCACATGGCGCACTCTTAGGCGTATGGCCAACACTTAGGCGCATGGCCAACATGCTGGGCGTGGGCCATTATTCATGCGCATGAGAACATTCTGAAATGTTTTCTATGCTACTAACATCACCCGACTATCATTCTAACACTACCCAAACATGGATCTAACATACCAGGGGCAGCTAAACATGCTAAACATCTACACTAGCCCATAATCATACTCTAAAACATGCATACATACATCATATTCGAACATAAGGCTATAGACCCATGGTTACTTTCAAAATGTTTACTTAGTATGCATAATTGCCCCAAAAACATTGAAAATCAGTAAAAGAGGGGTTCTAGAAACTCACCTTGAGCAGCCTTTGAGCAACACACTTCAAGTTCGAGATCCACCTTCAATTAAGCTCTTAAATCCTGAAAACAAACACTAAACACCAAGAACTTCGGTCAAGAACTCGAAACCCAGCTGAAACCGAGCTCATATAGAAGAAAACTGACCTCTGCAGCTGCTTCTTCCTCTTTCTCTCTCTAGAACCGAGAGTTTTCTCTCTCTTCTTTCTTCCTTTTATCCGAATGGAGATGGTGAAGAGGGGATGGGCGGCCATGCCCCTTTAAACCTTAAAATAATAAGGTTTTGTACCTTGTACACTTTATCCCCCTCCACTTGTGCCTATTATCTATTATTTCTATTTACTTTTCTTTTCCTTTCGTTTAAATAAAAATTCGGGGTGTTACAAGTCTACCCCCCTTAAAGAGGTTTCGTCCCCGAAAGTTGTCGCTTCTCGAACAGTTACAGGTAGCACTGTCTCACCGCTTCCTTGATCTTGCACTTAGACTTAGATCTCTTTAGGCTTCACTGCACCCGCACAAGTGAAACCATCATCCTCCTTATCCCATTCTCTTCCTCTTATCAGTAATGGCCACCAGTTGCTTCTTATAGTTGAGTACTTTGTCCCTCTCAGTGTTCTCTAGTGGCACGATCATATACTTATCGGTTGAATACTTTCTTTGACGAGATACATGGAACATCAGTTGAAGTCCACTTAACTCATCGGGTAGCACTAGTCGATGTGTCACTTCTCCTACCTGAGCAACAACTGTAAATGACCCTCTATACTCTAGTATTAGCTTTACTCGATTTCCAAATCAAACAATCCGCTTTGCTGGTCGAAGCCTTCATCATAATCCATTGTCGTAGGTCGGCACCGAACTCTTATCGGGCACCATTAATCAATCCATCTTTTTTGCAGCACTCAGTGCTCGCCTCATAAGTTACTGTTCAATTTACCCGGAGGTGTACGTCTATCCACCAACGTCTATTAGGGATGGTCTAACAGAAAACAAGCGCTCTCTCAATTCTATTGCGTGATCCTTTAGTGCATCGGGTAATCTAGTTGACTTACCCATAGTAGTTCCTATGTCGAATGACATCGATCTTCCTACTCCTAACATGCAACAGAAGGTAGTAGGAACGAAACTACTATCAACACCACAATCAAAGTATATATGCACAAATTTAAATTTTCAAAAACGTACCTGACGTTACCTCTGAGTCTGAGCTAACCTCCTCCTGGTCATAGCAAAGGATTTAGCCTTCACCCTCTTTTCCCTTTCCCCCCACCGGAGCTTCCTGCCCTCGACTTCTTGCAGTCTCTACTCATATGTCCAGTCCCGCCACAGTCGTATCATTTAGCCATTTGACAATCTCTTGCCATGTGGCCCTCCTTTCCACACTGGAAGCAGACGTTCAGTCCCCACTTGCACTCTCCTTCGTGGCCTCTACCACACTTCTTGCATACCTCGTCCTTCCTTGTTATCCTCTTCCGATCATCGACCCTCATCGCCTTACCTTCAGCCACCATTCCACCATTACTATCTCGCCTTCCATTCCTATTCTTGACATAGCCCTGCTCCTCCTCTTCGTCTGTTATCGCCATCACCTCTCACTCGTCGTACAATCTCCCAGTTAAGTCGACCACCGATCTGAATGTACCAGGTTGGGCAGCGATCAAATGTCTGCGGATGTCTGTTGGCAGTCCTTGAATGTATTTCTTAATCTTTCGTGACACAGGCGTCACCTGATCTTGCACCAGCCTTGCCATCTCGTTGAAATTAGTGGTGTACTGCTGGTGTGTCATCGTTCCTGCCTCTAGCTGCAAGAACTCTCTCTCAATCTTGTCCAATTCCCGGTGAGGACAAAACTCCTCCATTACCAGCTTCTTCAGTTCACTCTACCTTATTCTCCCGATTGCCTTGGTACCCTCAGCCTGGACAATGTTGTCCCACCAGCACAAGGCCGAGTCCACAAATGAATGAGTGGCAAACTTCACCTTTTGGTCCTCTCGGCCCTCGCTGATCTCAAGGACAGCCTCCATCTCCCTCACCCATCGGTGAACATCAGCAGCAGTGCCATTACCATCAAAGGTAGGGAGCTTGCACCTTTGGAATGCCCAATAATTACAACCATGTGCAGTTTCCTGCACCGCTTCTTCCTCCTCCTCCTCACTAGAGACAACCGTCTCAGCCTCTGGTCGTCCCCCTTCTCCTCTCCCATTGGTCCTCCTCTTCTCCTTACTATCATCCTCCTTCACTGCTTTAATCACTTCAGTCACCACAGACGGAAGAATCGTCTGCATGACCTGATGGACCTCCTCTACTACTGCCTCTTTCATCGAGGCCCTCTAATTCGCACTTTTATCACCACCTTCCTGGTGATGCATCTCGGGCTCCTCCCTTGTCCTCTCGGTAGCCCTAGCCCTATTCCTAGTAACTCACGGTTCAATACCACGTCCTCCCTGTGCTCCATCCCTAGAGGCCTTACATGATCTACCTCCAGCCATTCTCTAATCACTATAAGATTCAAACACTAACACGGTCATTCAAGGTAATAACTCAGTTTATGTCAAGTATAGTAAGTCCCTAATTATAGTGGCCAGTTGTGATTAGCCACTTACTTTACTCTTCACACCCCAAGCATCTCCTATCCTGACTACTTCAGTATCTAAATCTACACAAAAGCACACTAGCCACATACATGCGCACATAATACCAGTTAACATTAACTTACAATAAATTGTTTACATAAAACCTTTACCTGCAGGTACGTAGCTACTAGGACTGGCATCCTTTTCTTTTCATCCCATTCTCAGTTTAAGATTAGGTTTTGAAAATATTTTACCCAATTCACTTAAACTATGGCTCGGATACCAACTTGTAAGTCCCCGTTCCCGGGCATCTCACAGTTGGTCATTCATCGAACATAAAACATTTTAAAACATACATTTATTTTGCAGCAGAATTTAAAACTTTCATTAATGACTAAAAACATGTCATTTCATTACATTACAACATTCGTTTTCATCTCAAAATACAATGACATGTCAAAATATGGATGCCAGCCTCAAAACGCTCCTTGTAGCTTATGCATCCATGCTTGTAACTCCTCAGCATAAACAAAATACCTGCCAACTATCATGCATACAAAAGTCAGCGACGCTTAGTGAGTTCTAGTTTTTATAGATAAAATACTTTACTTTCGTTAAAACCGTTCTTTACTTTCTTTCAAATCATACTATACTTTCATACATGCTCACACATCATACGTACACATAGAGAATATCATTATTATCTTTCATTGCATTTGTTAACTTTCGTTCATTCATCGTACATCATTATCATTCATTTCTTATCTAGATCCTGTCAAGCTTTACCCTCCTCATGGCGCACAACCACGATTACTGAGGTCGAATAACAAGGATCCCATTTCATTCTTTATTATGATATTTCATTCTTGAGCATCATACATACATACAGATAATAATTATTATTATTATTATCTTCATCATCATTCGTTCATTCATTCATTTCTTTGCTCAATTCTTTTCATTACTCAAATCTTGTCTCATGCAATATCCCGACTCACTCTCAAAAGCTGATGTTGTGTCGGGGCCTGTACACAAACCCCCGACTCATGTTCGAAGACTGACACAACACTGGGATACGCGACAAAGATCCCATTCGAGTCAAACAGAGTGATTGAACTCTATCCGAGTCTGTTGCAACACAAAGTCGCTCACCTCATTATCTCGTCTCATGCAATACCCACTCATGTAAGAAGACTGATACTGTGCCGGGGCCTGATAAACGAACCCCCGACTCATGTCCGAACACTGAAACAGTACCGGAGTACGCGACAAAGATATCATCTCTCTATTTTGTCTCATGCAATACCCCCGACTCATGTCCAAAGACTGATACTGTGCCGGGGCCTGATAAACAAACCCCCGACTCATGTCCGAAGACTGACACAGTACCGGGGTACGTGACACTGATCTCATCATCTGTCACTTCCATACTCACCATTCATTATTTCATGTGTTTGTTCCTTTCGTACTTTATCATTATCTTTCACTTCGTTACATAATACTTTACGTCTATTCATTTATTCGTTCATACATCACATCACGTAAAGTCATACACAATGTATTATAAAACATAATACGTACGTTTTGAGAACTCTTTAACAAAGAAAGATAACATATCACTCACACACGTACACATCATGGTCTCCATCATATCCTCATGCACACATCAAGCATAAGCTCTCATAACAGATCCTATCTCAATCATTTTCTTCTCATAAGGCCCTTTAGAAAATCCTAAGTCTCAAACTAGGTGTATGGAATACCTTAGGTGCATTAGCAGAAAATTCTAAGTGTAAAAGCTTCTGGGCGCATGGGCACTATTTGGGTGTTTTTGCCCTGTTTGGGCGCTTCGCCACTATGCAGGCGTATGGCGCCGGTTCAGGCGCATCAACACTTAGTCGTTTTAACACTTGGGCACCTGGGAACTATTTGGGCGTTTCTGCCTTGTTTGGGCGCTTTGCCACTGTTTGGGCGTCTGAGCTTACACAAATTTTTAACACTTAGACGCATGGGGGTTGGGCGGTTGGGCATACTTAAGCAGTTGGCCGTTGGGCGCATGGGAACACTGTTTAGGCGCATGGCCCACTCTTGGGCGTATGGCCAACACTTAGGCGCATGGCCAACATGTTGGGCGCATGGGCCATTATTCATGCGCATGAGAACATTCTGAAATGTTTTCTATGCTACTAACATCACCCGATTATCATTCTAACACTACGCAAACATGGAGCTAACATACCAGGGGCAGCTAAACATGCTAAACATCTACACTAGCCCATAATCATACTCTAAAACATGCATACATACATCAATATTTGAACATAAGGCTGTAGACCCACGGTTACTTTCAAAATGTTTAGTTAGTATGCATAATAGCCCCAAAAACGTTGAAAATCAGTAAAAGAGGGGTTCTAGAAACTCACCTTGAGCAGCCTTTGAGCAACACACTTCAAGTTCGAGACCCACCTTCAATTCAGCTCTTAAATCCCCAAAACAAACACTAAACACCAAGAACTTCGGTCAAGAACTCGAAACCTAGTTGAAACCGAGCTCATATAGAAGAAAACTCACCTTTGCAGCTGCTTCTTCCTCTTTCTCTCTCTAGAACCAAGAGCTTCCTCTCTCTTCTTTCTTCCTTTCAGCCGAATGGAGATGGTGAAGAGGGGATGGGCGGCCATGCCCCTTTAAACCTTAAAATAATAAGGTTTTGTACCTTGTACACTTTATCCCCTCCACTTGTGCCTATTATCTATTATTTCTATTTACTTTTCTTTTCCTTTCGTTTAAATAAAAATTCGGGGTGTTACAAGTCTACTCTCCTTAAAGAGGTTTTGTCCCCGAAAATTGTCGCTTCTCAAACAGTTACAGGTAGCACTGTCTCACCGCTTTCTTGATCTTGCACTTAGACTTAGATCTATTTAGACTTCACTTTACCCGCACAAGTGAAACCATCATCCTCCTTATCCCATTCTCTTCCTCTTATCAGTAATGGCCACCAGTTACTTCTTATAGTTGAGTACTTTGTCCCTCTCAGTGTTCTCTAGTGGCACGATCATATACTTATCGGTTGAGCACTTTCTTTGACGAGATACATGGAACGTCAGTTGAAGTCCACTTAACTCATCGGGTAGCTCTAGTCGATGGGTCACTTCTCCTTCCTGAGCAACAACTGTAAATGACCCTCTATACTCTAGTATTAGCTTTACTCGATTTCCAAATCAAACAATCCGCTTTCCTGGTCGAAGCCCTCATCATAATCCATTGTCGTAGGTCGGCACTGAACTCTTATCGGGCACCATTAATCAATCCATCTTTTTGCAGCACTTAGTGCTCGCCTCATAAGTTACTGTGTAGATCCAGTTTAGGAATTATACTACAGGTGTAGATCCAGATTATTGGATATCTATATGCAAGGGACCGTACTTTCCTGTTTCTTTGAATGCTAATCAAGCTGCATAAAAACAGTCAAATTCCCATTGAAGTTCCAAGTCTGAATCTTGATGATGATGAATATAAAAAGATCAAGATTGATCTTCAAGCCTACTCCATTCTAACATAGGCTTTAAAGATGGACGTCCTCAAAAGGCTAGAATAGTATGGCACAACAAAAGGTGTGTGGAATGCACTGCAGAGCATGTGTTAGGGTAGCAGTGAGGTGACTAAGATTAACAAAGATAAACTGGTTACTCAATATGAAACCGTCCATAACACCAAGGGAGAGTCAATCTCAAAACAGCTTCATCGATTTCTCTAATTCGTGAATGATTTAGAGATAATGGGAGTCACTTACAAAGAAAAAGAAATGAACAAGGAAATGCTGCATAGTCTGCCAGAGAGTTGGAAGTTGAATGTGACAATGCTGAAGAATACACGTGATTTGGAGAGCACAAGTTTAGACATTATGATAGTGAAAATTAAAGCTCTCGAGTTGTATGAAAGAAGCAGAAATCTAAGTGGACCTCAAGTTATTGAGGCTTACAAATTTCCTTCAGAAACTCATTTTGTGGAAAATGCCTTTATAACCGAAGAAGATTATTTTCTATTCTCTAGAGATCAATCTAGAACCACTGGTTTCATTGCCTCATCTCAACAACACAAGCAATCATCATCTAATCCATCTACTTCTACATCTACTAGCATGCCTGCCAAAAAAAATCTGAAGAACAGAATGCTACTTACAATTCCTCTGTTGTAAGCTTTGAGGCATACTTGGGAGGAAGACTCACTTCATCTCACCTGATACAAGAAGATCTAGAAGAAATGGATCCAGACGATGTTGAAGAGATGGATTTATAATGGCAAATGGCCATGATTGCTATGAAAGCAAAGAAATTTTTTAGAAAATGGAAGAAGCTAAGCTTGAATGAAAACACAAAGCTTGGATATGATAATTCCCAGGTGAAGTGTTTAAACTGTGGTATGACTAGTCACTTCTCAAGGGAATACAATGCACCCCGCAGAAGCAACAACAACTACCAGAGAAGCTGATACAGTCAACCACCCTCTCAATCAAATTCAATCCCTTAATCAAGTCATCAAAATTAGTTTCAGCATCAGCATCACCATCAACAATCTCATCAAAATCAGCACCAACTGACTCAACAAGCCCATGGAAATAGCCAATCTACCTCAAATGCACTTGTCCTCAGACAAGACAGAGTCTATGATTGGATTTTGTATGCAGAGGAAGTCAAAACTCAATTTCAAAATCATGCACTCATGGCTCACATCAATGATGGTCCAACTCTTTGCCATCTGAGGTAAAATCAAATCTCTATAGTGAAAAATGCATTAATGAATTACAAGGATACAGAGAACACAATCACAAACTGGCTACAAAAATCAAAGAAGAAAAAGTAAAATCTAAAATGTTAAGACATGATATGAAAAACTTTGAAATTACAATCAAGTCATTACATTCAGATATTGAAAAATTGCATGGTGAAAAGTATACTCTTGTAGCTGAGAATGAGAGGTTAACTGAATTGTTAACCAAAACCAAAGATGAGAAATCAGTCATTGAAGTGAAACTTGAAAAGTTTCAATTTTCTTCTACCAAGCTACAAGAGTTACTTGATTCACAAAAGAAACCGAAGGACATGACTGAGATAGGATATAATTCTTGTCCTCCACCCTACAATGACAATTAGACAGTCATGCCTAAGCCACTCACTCTATCTGAGTCAAATGAACCTAAAGTTAATGAAACAAAAACAATGGTTTCACAGATAACCAATCCTTAAAATAAACCAAATATTTACATTGAAACAAATGAGGATAAAATCAAATTAGGTCATCCAATTAAGATCAAAGTGTGCTCAAACAAACATGTAAGTGTCAAGAAACAAAGGAGCTCATTCAAGGCCATCATCCCTTTTGTCAAATTCATTCCAAAAAGACTCAAAGTAATAAAGAATGCCAAAGTGCCTTTGAAACCCACTATTGAAAGCAAATCCGATGGTATGATTAAGTCTCCTAAAAATCAAGCAAATCAGAAAAGCTTTCAATGAAAGTTAATGTTAAAGCAATAGCTTCTCCATCATTTAGAGTGAAATCACCTAAGTTTCAAACGTCAGAAGTGAAAATTGAACTGAGCTCACCACCAAAGTCAAAGCAAGGAATCGATTTTGACATTTTCAATAAAAAGGATGTTGACCAATTTGATACAGAGGTGAGAAAGACTCAAAAGAAGCAAAGACATCCCTTAAACAAATAACATAGTAGAATTGTGAAACGATCTACTAAGATCAAAAAGGATGAACTTGCTTCTTCATCAAAATCAAAACCAGAGTCAAAATTAAAACCAGTCAAACACAATGAAGCTTCATCATCTAAAACAAAGATCAAGCAGATGTATTGTGACATTTGTGATGTGTCTAATCACAACACAGATGAGTGTTATTTCAATCAATACTGCACAAGCTATGACATGAAAAATCATTTAACCAAAAACTGTTATTTTAACAAGCATTGTTCTGTATGTGATATGACAAATCACAATACCTCTGATTGCTTCTTCAATTAAAAAGGCTTGAGAATTCCATAAAACAAGCCCATTTCACCAATTTCAGTTATGAAGGTCAACACTAGAAGTCCAACACATAATAAATAGTCAAAGATTTCAAATACTGATGCTGACTTCTATAATAATTGGCAGTCAAACAGTGTCAAACAAAATCTAAGTAAATTATGAAACAATCACCCATATTTATCAAAGATCTAAAACAAAAGTGATTTCTAAAACTCAAAAACAGAAGAAAACTAGAAGTACCCCTCACAAACCCATCAAAGCATCATCCTCTAAGTCACAACCTAGAGAAAAATATCAAGAGGTTACAGTCATGGATAGGAAAGTGCAATCCAAGACCATCATGGCTTGGGTTCCATATTTTAACTAGTTCTTTGTTTCTTGCAGGGTCATCCATATAGATCCAACAGCTTATGGTATGTGGACAGTGGATGCTCCTGACATATGACACGAGACAGTTCCCTCCTTTATGACTTCAAGCATATCCAAGGAACTACTATAGCATTTGGTGGAGATTTAAAAGGTGGGATAATTACTAGTGAAGGATCTATGATGAATGGATTACTGAGCTTTGACTTAGTGAACTACTACGAGTAGTTGAATTTCAATCTTCTTAGCATATCTCAGATTTATGACAAGAAATACTCCACTCACTTCACTGACACTCATTGCTACATTCTAAAACCAGAATTTCAAATTCTTGAAGAATGGGTTGTCTTGAAGACTCCAATAAAGAATAACACCTATGTTTTAAACCTTAATTCTACACATCTTAAAGAATAAACATATCTTATGTCTAAAGCATCATTTGACGAGTCAAAACTTTGGCATAGACGTTTGGGACAACAAATTTAAAAAACATGAACAGATTGGTCAAAGGAAACCATGTAATTGGTTTGCCTGAAAATGAATTCCATTTTATTGACCACTATTCTACTTATCTCAAAGGAAAACAACACAAATCTTCTTATAAACCAAAGCTTGTGAACACAAACAATGCTTCATTAAAGCTACTTCACATGAATCTTTTTGGACCAACTCATGTTATGAGCATTGAAAAGAAACAGTATTGTTTGGTGATCATTGATGATTATTCACGATTTACATGGGTTTTCTTTTTACTTCATAAAAACGAAGCATCACAAATAATAAAAGACTTTGATCACTAAAATTGAAAATCAACTTGATCATAAAGTAAAATCAATCAGAAGTGATAATGGAATAAATTCAAGAATGAAGATCTAAGTTCATTTTGTGCCACCAAAGGCATTGCTCATCAATTTTATAACACCCGAAATTTTTTTGTCAAAAATAAAAGAAAGAAAGACTAATAAGAAAAGAAAGACAAAGTATTTAGAAAGAAAAGAAAATGGAATAAAGTGGAAGGGAGCAAAATATAAAAGGTACAAAAGTAAAATATTATAATAATATTTGAAGCATGGCCGCCCATATATACCATCCTATCTGCTTTTGTCGATGGAAAAGAAGAGAAGAAGAAGAAAGCTGAGTTCTTCGGTTTTAGAGAGAGAAAGAGTTGTAGGATTCTATGTGCCCAAGACACTTAGAATATTGATGTGGTTAGTACGTCATGATCCAAGTCGGGTTATACCCAATAACAAGCTTAGCAAACACCAATTGATATTTAATTGGTGATATGATCATACAATTAAATATTTGCACCAAATTAGGAAAAATGGGTTTTTCTAAATGAATTGCATGAGAGATGGAACAAATTATAAGGATAATTTATTGATGAATTTATTGTTATTCTTGTTATTTAAAAGGGTTTTAAATAACACTAATAATATATGAGTGTACC
>BJCO01739679.1:0-19011 GCA_018326465.1 Flaveria floridana
AAGAGTCACTCCCATAGACTGCAGAGATGCTATCAGATCCATGTATCTGAAGTATTGTTGGCTCAAGTTTTCACCATCAATATAGGTGAAATTCTCGAACTGTTGCTTCAGAGCATCCTTCTTGGATTCTTTGGATTCAGAGGACCCTGAGTACATTAATTTCAAAGCATCACAGAGTTATTTGGCTGTAGTGCAATGCTCAAAACCTGCCATAATCGAGTTTGGTATGGCAGTGAGGAATACAGTCATAGCTTTGCTATCAATGTCCATCTTTTTGTAGTCTTCATCAGAGTAATCTTTTACTTCCTTTTCAATCATGGCACCATCTCCAGTTGGTGATGCCACTTTTGGTACGTATGGTCCATGAGTGACGGACTTCCACATACAGGAGTCTTGATACTTGATGAATCCTTCAATGCGTTGACACCAATGCCTGAGGTTATCAGGTGTGATAATGGGAGCTTTGGTCATGGTTCCTATTTCTGGTTCAACAGATTTTTAGTTAAGGGCCATTTTGGTTGAGTGAGTAAGTTTTAAGATACAAGGTTGATTTGGGATAGTTAGATCTCACAATCAACAGCCTGGAAGCTCTTTTACCAATTGCAGGATCGATATGGTTCTCTCAACACTTAGTGTTTCTCACAAACTTGTTAAATCTCACTCGTTTGAGGAATACAGAATCAAAAACTCAGTTGATAATAATATAATAAGTAAAAGAACACAAGAGTTTTCAAGATACATGTATATATTATCTCTCAACTAAGTATTACAAGACTCATGCAGAAGCATGGATACTAAGTTACAATGAGCGACTGTATATACTACTATCTGTAGCTTGTTTTACGTAGATAACATGATGGGACTTACTTCTAGACAAATACTACATTGCTAGGGGTAGTGTATCTTATATAAAGTATTATCTAAGATAAGGTAGTCATGACAGGTCCATGACTTACCTTTTGGTCACCAACTAAAGGTGGCAGCTGTACTAACTAAGGAATGGTGAACAATGTACAAAAGTAAGGTCAACCACATGAACGTGGAAGGTATCTTGCAGAGGATCAGAGTAGGAAGCAAGTGTCAATCAGACCATGCTTTGTCCACTGGTTTATACTGTGTTTCTTCTGAAGGTAAAATGGCTTCGGAAGAATAAGTTCTTCCGAACCATTTTATACTTCGGAAGACACAGCTTCTTTTGAGGCTTTGTCTTTGGAAGACTTTGTCTTCATTCTTCTAAGTGTTTTACTTTGGAAGGAGATCTTCTAAGTCTCAGAATCATCCATAGGAAGCTCTTCGGAAGAACACCATATAAGCTTCGAAAGATGCAACATTTTCCTTCGGAAGTTGCAGCATTACCTTCGGAAGATTTCTCTTAGTTTGTATAGATTTCTTCTAAGTGTTGTTTTGGTTGCATCAGCCTTAATAGTTCTAACATATATGGATACTTGTATGACTCTCCATATCTAAAATCTAGAATAAATTAAATAGATTTGTAAAAATATAAAACACCTTTATAAATTCTATTGCCTACATGTTCAAAAAACCATTTCCAATTCTCACTTCATATGAGAAGAAAAAATTATATCACACATGGTGACTCCCCCGAATATGTTGCTACTATATTTTGTTATGTTCAGGAATTGTATTCGAGAGTCAAGTTGTTCCATATACTCCAACCGGAAAACCAACAACAATCATCTATTAGGTCGTTTCGAACCAGATTTGTACTATGTCATAACAAAAAAGTGAACAAGTCTTGGCCTCCAAAAAAAGAAGCTGTTGAAGCCTCTTTGAAGATTAGCATTAGTCATTTTTGTTTTTGTAATAGTATAGGGACTTAACTATAAATATATTTTCTTTTGTTTTCATTTTTAGTATAAATAGGATATTATGTGTATTTTGCAGAGGTTCGAAATAGTTAAACTTTCTGTTATTATTCACCTTGCACATTGTATCCATTTGCAATTAATATAAATGAAAAAGGATATAAATTTTGAAGTATTTGCTTGTGTTTGATTACTCTGTAATTATATTGATCATTGCATTACAATATCATCATAGATAGATCCATTTTGAACCTATCAAATGGTGTTAGAGCTTTTGGTTTAGTGATGGAGCTTAAAATTGACATTTTGAGCTCTATGAATCACTTGAATCTGTGATTGATAACAATTTGTTCAAATAATTGTTGAACTCAGTTGTGTTTCATCATTAGAAACATGAATTAAGTCACAATTTGGTTTTTAATCCAATCGAAAGTTTTTGTTCAAGTTCAAACTCAAATTCAATCAGAAAACCTAATTGTTGTTGTTAATTGAGAGAAATGATGATTGAGGATTTATAATCGATCTATATACTACCTTATTGGAAGTTTTTAGATCAATTCATCAAGTTTTGAAAAAATTGATAAGATCAAGTTGTTTTGAAAATGATGAATTAGGCGTTTTAAGTGTAAAAATCAACTGAAATTTGCTTAAGTGTTTAATCGCATAAACACTGTTTAGGCGCATTAGCATTGTTTAGGCGTTCCAGTTTTGGAAGTTTTACAACTGTTTGGGCGTTTGAAGACTATGAAAAACTGAATTTTAGGCTTATAACAACTGTTTGGGCGTTTTAACCCCTTGGCGTTTGACCACTGTTTAGGCTTCTAACCACTGCTCAGGAGTTTTACAACTGTTTAGGCGTATTACCAGTTGGGCATTTTAGAATTCAACTAAGGCATTCCCTTAGTGTTTAAAGTTGGGCATCTCACAAGCAGTAGACGCATCAGAATTCAGACTTTTCATTCATTAGAAATTTTTTTAAAAGCTAAAATCCAAAAATATTTTCATTTCTTTATTTCATTTCAAATTCTAAAAACAACAAAAACAAATTATTTTGATTAATTCAAAGTAGTAAAAATGTTTAAGTTTGAAGATTCTATGAATGGAGTTCCAAAGTTGAAGAACAGAGCTGATTTCAAGAATTGGTCACTCAGATTAAAGCATCACCTAAACTCTATTGATATTGATTTGTGGAAATCAACAGAGAAAGGACCACACATCCCAGTTACTTCTGATTGTCCTGATAAAGGAATTGTATACACCAAAGACTCTGAAGAGCCATATCTTGAGGATGGTTTTATTGGTGATGATTTAAAGAAAGTCAAGAATGATATTAAAGCTTGCTCATTGATGTGTAAGGGTTTACCTTTAGAGGTCTTGACTAGATTGGAGAGTTATCATACTGGTTATACCATGTACAAAGCATTGAAGATTATATGTGAAGGTGGTAAAGAGATTCAAGATCTTAAAAAAGCAAAAGCTCAAGAGGCAGCTAGAGTTATTTGAACATTTATCTAGAGAAACAATCAACAAGATGATAAACAGATTTGTTCAACTTACTACTGAAATGTCAACAACTGGCATCAAGAATGATCTCAAAGATCTAAATGATAGACTTCTCAATGCTCTTCCATCCTCATGGAAGCAGACAGTTACACTATTAAAGCATACTAAAAAGTTTCCAATAGCTTTGATCTTCTTATTGCCAAAATAGAATCTGTTGAAATTGATGAGAGTTCTAGGAACAATGAAAGAGCTGCATCAACCTCTCAGTATAAGTATGTTGCTTCTCATGCAACCACTCTAGAGAATGCATTTCTAGCTAAAGATGATGGTACTCTAGAAGATGAGGGTGATCTGTTTATTGGAGTTGGTTTCTTCATAAGTGCTCCTGTCTAGACACCTCAACCTCAGTCTCCTCCTAAATCTCAAACTCCTAAACCTCAATCTGAGACTCAATCTTCTAACTCTATTAAACCTAGCAAAGTTAAAGATGTTATTAAAATCCTTTTATTGGATGAAGAGTCAAAAACTGCTTTTACTACTTTTATGGCAAGTTTTCAAGCTTATCAAGGAAGCCATTTAACTCAAGTTGATCTTATGTTGCAGGATATGTTTGAGATGGATCCTGATGATATGGAAGAGATGGGTTTGAATTGGTAGATGGTGATGATTGCATACAGAACTCAGAAACACTCCTAAGTGAATAGAAACTACAAGCCAAGTGTAAACATAGTTGTAGGTTTTGACAAGTCCAAGTCAAGGTGTTTCAACTGCAACAACTATGGCCACTTTTCAAGAGAATGTAAAGCACCTAGGAATCAAGAAGGAAATGGCCAACCTAATTCTAGCAGTTAAGGATATCATTAACAACAGCCTCAGAAAACATTTCAGAAGCCTTATCAAAGTCTTCCCATTCCAGAACTGAAGGATGAGACAAAATCAACTAAAGAGCCAAAGAAAGCTCTTGTTGTGAGTATCAGAGATGGCTATGACTGGAGTGCATATGCTGAATAGTTTGTTGCTGATCTTACTTCTAGTTTAGCTCTTGTTGCTGAAACTCAGAATGAAGACTGGTCTGAAGATATTGATCCTAAGGCTAATGGTGATTCATACAATGATGATGACGATTATGATTGGAGTAATAAATCTGATCCAGAACAAGACTCAGAAGAAATTGCTCTCATGGCACATGCTGAACAACTAAAGGTTGAACACTCATCATCTGATTCTAAGACATCCACTTTAAGTTATCCTGAAATTCCCATTGAAGTCAGAGAAAAACTGTGCACTAAAGCATGTTTTGAACAAGTTGAGCATTACAGAACTTATTCATTCAAAATCTGTGATAAACTAAAACAAGAAGAAGTAATGCACAACAAATTGAAAAATAATCATAAAATCTCTGATGAAAAAGATCGTAGCTCTTCCAACTTCATGGAACAAAACTCTAAGAGACCTTGAAATTATTAAAAAGCAACTTGAAGAGATGAGAAAAAATCTTGAACAAGGGAAAATTGCTCATGCTGCAACTCAGGTTGATCCTACCAAAGTTAAAAGTTCAAAAATCATTGTTAAACAATTGGTAAATAGAAGAAAAGATAAAGATAAAACAGGTTTAGGTTTCACACATGAGCCCATGCCTGAATCGATCTCAAACACTTTACTAGTGAACTTTAACACGCATGATCAAGATAAGAAAAAGTATGTGCAATCTCATGCAGAAAGTGAAAAAGAAAAGATAAATGTTGAGATATTTGAGGAACAAGACTCAGAAAAGATTAAAAATGGTCAGCCAATTAAAATTAAATCTTATGAACCAAGACCAACGAATAAGAAGATATTTGTTCCCAAAGGATCTCATGAAGTTGTCACTGAAAAATGTGAGTGTGAAAATTATGTTAAAGAAAGTGTTGAATCAAGTGACAAACAAAACCTAAAGAAGAAAGAGAAGGCAAAAGAAGATGTAATTACATATGATGATTTATGTTCTTCTCAAAATGCTAATGAATCCCAAAGCTATACACCATCATCAAACTCAAGAAATCAAAGAAGGAGAAGGAAAAATTCAAAAGCTAAAACCTCTCCAATCAAAATCAAACAAATCAAATTAAACCGATGAAGTTTTTGTCTATTGGTACTTTTGACATGAACACAATTCCTGAAATAACATCAAACCCTAAGATCAAATCTTACTTTGATTTGAAAACAGGTCCAGGTCCTAAGTCTTCTGCTATAAATAAAAGATTTGTATCTAAGGAGTCAAGGAATAGTGTAAATGATCAAAAACCAAAACCTAAAACTCAAAAGAACAAACTCACAACTCCAAAACAATAGTTTAACCTTACTATTCCTAAATCAAATCAAGGATCAAATGTGGCTTCCACATCAAAGGTTAACAAACAATTGTTTAAATTTCAAGAAAAGTACTGTGATATATGTGATATGTACAATCATAACACTTTTGATTGTTTCTTTAACAGGTACTGTCACATATGTGATATGAACAATCACTCAACAATTGATTGTAATTTTAACAAGTACTTTGCTTTATGTGATCAAAGAAATCATAATACTGAGGATTATTACTTCAGAAGGAACTTGCCAAGGCAAGGTTATGTTAACCACATTTTCAAGGAAATCGAAATCATGGTTTGCAAGGGTTAACTAAACAACCGTCCTTAGGCTTGAGATCTCTTAGAAGAATCAATTCTGATTATGATGAGGCTTATGCTGTGAAATGAAAATAGTATAACTAAGGAAATTTCATTCCACGGTCTGTGAGAATGAATAATGGGAGGTTTAGCAAGCAAAATTTTTCTAAAATGCTTCAACTTATCTTGATGATGACCTTGAAAAACGTTACAATGCTTTGAGGATTAAGCAAAACAAAGATAATTAGAAATTTGTTAGAAATGGAATTAAGAAAACAAAATATCAAAAAAGCCTGATTTTAATAATTTTCATTTTCAGCAGTTTACCATTATTGATAAGTTTGGTAAGCCCAAGACCATCTCGGCGTGGGTTGATAACTCATCTTAAATTTCTTTGATATGTAGGTATGCCCAAGAAGACCTATTAACACGTGGTATGTTGATAGATATTATAGCCGACATGACAGACAATCATGCCGTACTTCAAGATTTCAAGATGAAAGATGGTACTCATGTTACATTTGGAGATGATTTGGGTGGTACGATCACATGAGAAGGAACAGTGTCAAATGGGATTATTAGCTTTGATAAAGTCAACTATTATGCTCAGTTGAAATTTAATCCTTTAAGTGTTTCCCAAATTTGTGATAAATCTTACTCAGCTTTATTTGATGGCTCTTATTGTTATATTTTGAAGCTAGGTTTCTAGATTAGCAATGACTGGGTAGTTGTTAAAGTTGTTTGTGATTGGGATGTATACAAATTAGATACGTCTCAAGTTGATCCTTCTACAGAAACAACTTGCCTTATTGCTAAAGCATCAAATGATGAAAGTCAGTTATGGCATAGACGTCTCGGGCATTCAAATTTCAAGAACATGAACAAACTTGTTGCAGGAAATCATGTTGTAGGCATTCCCTCAAAGAAGTTTGCTACCACTGATCATTGCACAGCTCGCTTGAAAGGAAAGCAACATAGAGCGTCTTATAAGCCCAAGCTGATAAACTCAAATTCCAAGCCTCTCCAGATGTTGCATATGGATCTATTCGGTACAACAAATATGCAGAGTATTGGAAAGAAATCTTATTGTTTAGTTATCACTGATAACTTTACCAGATTTTTTTACGTTTTCTTTTTGCATGCTAAATCTGAAACAATTGAATTATTAAAAGAGTTTATCATTAAAGTTGAAAATCAATTAGAACCAAAAGTGAAAATCATTAGAAGTGATAATATAATTGAATTAAAAATGCCAATGCTGACATGTTTTGTACAGAAAAAGGAATTGGTCGTCAGTTCAATGCTCCTCATACTCCACAACAAAATGGAGTTGCTGAGAGGAAGAACAGAACTTTGATCGAGGCTGTACGTTCCATGTTAGCTGATGCAAAGATTCCAATCACTTTCTAGGATGAAGCCATATCCTAAACATGTTTTGTGCAGAATCGTACATTACTCGTGAAACATAATGTAAGGCCCCGTTCCCAGAGACCTTATAGTTGGACAATCACAACATTCTTATATAAAACAATAAATATTTCATAAAACATTGCAGCAGAATTAAGTTAACAAAAACTATTCATGCATATAATTAGTGTTGTAAAATAATATATGTAAGTTAGGGTTACAAAAATATCAACTAGTTGCATTTCAATACAACAAAATCATTAAGCATGAACGGATTGCCAGTCTTGCCTTGCCGAGTATCTTCACCTGCGTGCCACCCTTAGCATCAATTGCCTACCAACTGAAAATGCATAAAAGTCAGCTTTACTGAGTGAGTTCTAGTTTTAAAGCATTTAAAATACCTTGTAGACTTTATATATGAAAATACCCGTTTCAACAAAATACTTCCTTTACTTTTGTACATGAGCCTTCATCCTATATACATCAAAGTATAAACTCTTTATCTTTCATTATCGTACGCATTCATTCATTTCGTACTTCTTCTTTATCTTTCATTATTTCTAGATCCTGTCATAACTATACCCCATCATTGGGCATAAAGCCAGCTCTCCTTGTGGTTAAGCGACAATGATCATGTTTCGTACTATGGATCAATCACCAAGACTGATCCCCCTGTGTGAACGCTTATGGGTTAGCCAAGATCGCACGCTATATGACACACAGTTGAGCTGACAACCCTTAATGGGTTGTGAACCTCTTTAAATTTTGCTTGCAAACTTTTTCATTCATTTTCTTTGTTCCACTTTACATTAACCATTAATCTTTAACTTTCTTTAATGATAATACTTCACTTATACGAATATAATCACACCATGTAAATCCACATGATTATATAATATGGAACACAAGAACAATCCAAAAACATGCATAAAATAACTAAATATAAGCCACAAGTCAAATCATGGTCAAACCCTAAAATTCTACCTTTACAAAAATTTCAGAAATTTTCTAAGTGTTCTAGGCGCATGGGCACTATGCAGGCGTATGCGAACTGCTTGGGCACATGAACACTATGCAGGCGCATGAGCCTACACTTAGGCCCCTGGGAACTAATTCCTGGGTACATGGGGTACTATTCAGGTGCATCACTAACACAGGCGCCTAGGCAAAATGATTGAGGCATGGGGTACTGTTTGGGCGTATGGGCTAACACTTAGTATATTCAGGAAAATTTTCTAGGCGCATGAGGACTATTGGGGCGCATGATCAGCACTTCGCCTTTTCTAAGTCAAATTCCAAGGCACATGGACCCTGTTTGGGCGTATGGCCAACAGTTGTGCATTTTTTAGAATTATATTCAAGCCCAATGTGCATATGAACTTGTTCTAAACTTAATCCTACCATTCTAAGAAACAACATCACATAATCTACCATAAAACACAAACATATACCCACATATACATACGGATAAACATAAACAGTTGTAAAACCTTTTAAGCATGCATTTTCAGCCCCAAAAATGTTTAAAACACATAAAAACCGGGGTCTAGAACTCACCAACAACAGTCTTCAAGTAAAACTCCACCGAAATTGAAGGTACCAAGAGTTCAAACACCTAAAACAAACCACAACAGGCAACTAAACACATAAAACACATAAAAATCAACTTTATAGTTGAAAGCTTAACAAAATCGAACCAGTTATACAAAGAAGTGCTTACCAGGAGCAAAAACAACTTCTTCTTCTTATTGAAACCAAGAGAAACTTCTGCTTCTTTTCTTCTTCTTCCTTTTGTCTAAAAAAACGGATTATGGAGGTACATATGGGCGGCCATGCTCAAAGAATTATTAAAATATTTGAGTTTTGTCCTTTTTACACTTAAGCCCCCTCCACTTTTGCTCCTTTCCCCTTTTTGCAATATACTTTTATTTTCTTTTCTTATTGCTTATCTTTTCTTTTATTTGACTAGAATTTCGGGTGTTACAGATAAATAGAAAAGTCCATATTAGTTGATATTTGGCAGGAAATCTAATACCGATTTTCTTAAATCTTTTGGTTCTCCTATGTTGATTTTTAATTCAAGTGATCAACTAAGAAAATTTGATGCAAAATCTGATGATGGATTTTTCATTGGATACTTGTCGGTTTTAAAAGCCTTTAGAGTTTACAACTCTAGGACGAATGTTATCCTTGAAACATTTAATGTTGAATTTCTTAAAAACTCATTTCCATCATTTTCAAATGGCCCAGCTTGGTTATTTGATTTAGATTCATTGGCAAACTCTTTCAATTCTAACTTGTTTGAAATTTTAGGTGAAAAGAAAAAAACAATAAGGAGATCTAACATCTTTCAGTGATGATTCTGATTCTGATGATATGGAATTTCTCAAAAACTCATTTTCATCAGTTTCAAAACAATCAATTAGTTGCATTAAAATACAACAAAATCATTAAGCATGAATAGATGCCAGTCTTGCCCTGCCAAGTAGCTTCACCCTCATGCCATCCACAACAACGAATTACCTGTCAACTGAAAATGCATAAAAGTCAGCGTTGTTGAGCGAGTTTTAGTTTTTATAAGTAAAATACTTTCCTTTCTCTTAAAACATTTTCTTTTCTTTCGCACATTATCATTCATCGTACATACATCAAGGTAATACCTTATTATCTTCCATTATCGCACGTATTGGTTCGCTTCACACTTTTTTTTATCTTTCACTTCTATCTAGATCCTGTCATAAGATATACCCCATCATTGGGCACAAAGCCATCTCATCCTTGGGGTTAAGTGACAAGGATCTCGTTTCGCATGTATGGAGCAATCACCAAGACTGACTCCCCCTGTTTGTGAACCCTCATGGGTTAGCCAAGATCGCATGCTATATAACACACAGTTGAGCAAACAACTTTCTATGAGTTGTGAACCTCCTTTTATTTTGCTTGCAAGACTTTTCATTTGTTCATTCTTTATGTTCCACTTTCATTATAATTAATCTTTCACTTTCACTATGATAATACTTTACATATACAAGTATAAACACACCACGTAAAGTCATATAATAATATAGTATGTAACACAAAAACAGACCATAAAGGTCCATAAAATAAACATATATAAACACCATGTCAACCCAGGGTTAAACCTTGAAATTCTACATCTCCCAAAATTTCAGAAAATTTTCTAAGTGTTCTAGGCGCATGAGCACTAAAAGGATCTCAGATCTAGTTTGATCAATTAGATTAGGATTTGCAGCAGAATAGTATAAGAATTAGACAAATTCAAGCAAGAACACAAATATTAATTCAATGGAACAGTACGGTTATAGAGAGAAAAAGGTATTTCTACAAATAATAATTCACTATCAGGCTATTTGACCCTATGTGACTGACCAACTTGTCGGAGGATGATGTGTATATACTATACAAGTGGCCATTGTTTAATGACACTCTGGACATCATGCAAGCTTTAAAATTCCAGCATGTGATTAGAATTTGCTTTGCATTTGAAATTCATGCAGGAGTGTCCAAGAAAGAAAAAGTATAAGAGGTTTGCTGAGTTTTTGAAGACTGTGAGACATTAGAATGAACTAGGTCCAAGGGGGAGTTTTTTGATACATGTGGTCCCCAGTTCATTGTACTTGTTAATGTTTACATCTTTCAGTCTTAATGATATTGAATACAAGGGATTTTGGTGATTTCATATGTGTTTGCATGTCAATCTACTATTATGTTTATTGTAATCTTATATCGCTTATATATACACACTTGACTAAATAATATATATGTGAATGCAGAAGTCATTCATAGTACTGAGTTAGTAATGGCTTAGTATTGTGTTTGACTTAGTCTTATGGTTATCTATGCTTATGAATCAGTAGCACGATTAAACCAGGTGATTGGCTCAATCGCACGACTGAGTCATAAGATTGACTCAGTCGTACGATTGAATCAAACGAATAGATCAGTCGTACGTATGGATCAATCGTATGACTTAGTCACACGACATAATCATATGTATGGCTCAGTCATACGACTATATACTGCAACCTACAAATACCACTTAATTCATGGAAAAACGCAACACTTCAAGATTTTGCATACCCTAGCCGTCTAGAGCGATTTCTAAAGCTATCCCAACTTCATAGTTCATCCCGGATCGATTCCTACCTGTTCTTAACGTTATTTAATCATTTGATTGTTCCGAGTTTGTGATCTCACTGATTGCATCGCCGTTAAAATAGGATTCCGCACTATTTGATTCGGTTTTACGTTGATTCTGTTAGTACTCCGTATGCAATCGGTCCTAACATGGATCAAGATATCCTATTGATAAGCTGCCTGTAGATCCTAAAATATCTTTTTCAAGATTTGTTAAAACATTTGGTAACTAAATAAAGATCAAACAACCAATCATAACCACAACCTTTCACACTTGGTGTGTGCCCATTGAAGGTCATATTGGTTGACTCCTCAACTACTCTAGTTATGAAATTGTATACTCTATAAGCTTTAGCTTGGGAAGAGTATCTAATAAAATGTCCATCAACTAATTTCTCAGCAAATTTGGCTATCTGATCTTTGGTATTCAAGTTGGTGAAAATACATATAAATGATCTGAGAAAACCAATGAATGGTCTTTT
This sequence comes from Flaveria floridana, assembly GCA_018326465.1. Lineage (NCBI taxonomy): Eukaryota > Viridiplantae > Streptophyta > Magnoliopsida > Asterales > Asteraceae > Flaveria > Flaveria floridana. The sequence goes on from BJCO01739679.1 coordinate 12,025, forward strand.
TTTGTGGCACAACTCATAAGGAGTCTTACCATTAGTCTTGACTACTAAAACTCTATTCTGCACATAGCAGGCAGCATTGACTGCCTCTGCCCAGAAGGTGATAGGCAGTTTAGAGTCAAATATCATGGTTCTTGCAGCTTCAATAAGTGTCTTCTATCTACTCTTAGCAACACTATTTTGCTAAGAAGTCGTGGAAGTATTGTATTATCTTTTAATACCTTTCTCATCATAAAGTGAATGAAGGATTTGGTTCTTGAATTCAGTTCCTGATCACATCTTATGATTTTGACCTTGTGATCACATCGATTCTCAATTTTTAGAATGAAGTTCTTTAGGATCTTAGTATTCTCATCCTTAGTTCTAAGGAAGAAGACCCAAGTATATCTTATGAAGTCTCTATGATCACCAAACAATATAACGTCATTCCTAGACTCATTAGACTTGTAGGGACAAAGAGATCCATAAGTAATAAGTGTAGGGGAGCAGTGATGGAGTTTCTTTCCTTTGGTTTGTGAGACACTTCGTGGTGCTTCCCTTTCAGACATACAACACAATAGTCATCACTTGTAAACTCTTTCTTTAGCATTCTAGTTACCAAATCATTCTTAATTAATTTGTTCATGTTTTTAAAGTTTATATGGAACATATTTTTATGCTAGAGGAAAGACTCATCACTATTTGCTTTAGATAGAAAGAAAGAAACTTATCCTATTGCGGATGTTTCCTACAAATCCATCTTGTACATGTTCCTTTTCCTGGGGCTCTGAGAAGGATATGCTCTTATGTAATGGCCACCTTGCCCTTGAGAACAATGCACTCATGCTTAGTGAAGGGCATGTAATGTCCCTAATCATAAAATTGTGATACACTCAAGAGATTGTACCCAAGCTCCTTAACGCAGTTTACCTTCTTAATATTGAGCTTACTATTTGTGACTCTCCCCTTTCTTGTATGTAACCACCTAATTCTCCTCCAAAATCAACTGGCCCTCAATCAAATCTTTCAAATTTCTAAAGCAAAGAGCCATTGCCTGTAATGTGCCTGGAACAATCACTATCAATAATCCATATATTTCCTTTGGTCCTCAGCTGCTCCTGAATATAAAGAGATGGTTAGTTACATATAGAAACCCAAGCCTTGTTGGTCTTGAGCATGTCAGAGTGAACTGAAGATAATTCAACAGTAATTGATCCTATATGCAAGCTTTGAGGATCATTTGTTGTTATTGATGAAGAACTTCCAGTCACATGGCCTTCCTTCATCTTCCATACCATCATTAGAAGGCTAGACTTGGCCTTCAATACTCTGGAAGTTTTGATGACTTCAGATGTTTTGGAGACTGGACCTTCGGAAGTTTTTTTATCCACTACAACAAATTTCAGTACTTCGAAAGCATTCCTTTCTTCCAAAACCAATATTTCTTCTGAAGGTAAGTTTTCACTTATCTTTTTCTTCACTTTAGAGCTTTCGAAAGGAAGCGATTTTCCTTCCAAAGCTATCTTCTTCTTCTTCTTCTTCTTAGAAGTTTTAATATTGATCATATGGATAATGCTTTTAGGATTGTAGATGCAATCCCTAGCAAAGTAAGAACTACTACCACACATGATACATTTAGTTTGCATACTTTTGAGATTCTTCTTCTAAGCAGAAGGTTGAGATTGATCTCTTTCCACTTCCTTCTTCATCTTCACAGATGATGCAACATGATTCTTAGGGTGAGGCTTGCTATTGGAACTGGATGGTTCATGTTGTGCTGCAGTGGTGCACATTTGATCATCCTTCTTATCTTGACCATGATGATTTGGACATTAACTAGGACTCCTTGTACTAGAATGAAAAGTCCATCGTTGAGTCTTCAGTTTTCACCACTTTAAATCCAGTAGAGATAAACACTTGCTTTTTCCTGGAGTTGAAGGTGGTCTTGATCTCTTAGGATTTTTTGATTTTCTTTTGGCTACCCTGATTAAGTTCTTACTAGTAGACTTGATCATCCTTGGTTCTTTCTTCTCTACAGGAGAATAGTGATCATTATTAGGATGATCTTCTTCACTCACTTCAGATCCATCCTTCACTATCTCCTCTTCATCTTAATCCTCTTCTTCAATGGGGTCTATGAGGGGCAGCACATCTTGACAAGTTCAACACCTTGGAGGTCTTAGAGATAGTATATGTGTAGAGGAGCTATCTTACTTGAATCTAATCCCTGCCTATTCTGAAAGAAAATTTTTGCAAGCAAGGATGAATATATGATGTTCTAGAAGATTTCCTCTTCAAGAACACAAATTTCTACCTTGGTTTTGCTGATCACAAGCTCAGCTTGACATTCAGTTAACTTGGTAATGAGATCTTTGATCTGAGTCTTGTAATTTGTGTGCTCATGCTTAAGAGTTGAAATTGTTTTCTCTAAATCCTCTATTTTAAGTTTATAATCATTTTCAGCTATTCTAAAATTAGCTTTTAAAAAAATGTTCAAAGACTCAAGATCTGATCTCACTTACAGGTTATAGGACCTATACATATTTACTTTAGCAATGCATTCAGGAGTACAAAGATGTTCTAATAACTTGGCTTCTTCATGGTAAGCAATCAGTGATTGGTTAGGAGAAACGTCTTCTACCTGGAAGCTCTAGTCAAAGCCTCATTATTCAGCAGCAACAACAGCTTGTTGTTTTGGTTGTCTTAGCTTCTCCGATCTGGGAGTAGCCTCGGTATAGTTTGGCCTGGATTGGGCATGGCCACCATTAGTTCTTGGTGCCTTTCAGTCCCTAACAAAATGTCCCATTTGGTTATAGTTGTAACACTTCACTATGCTTTTATCCAGTACAAACTTTCCACTAGATACATTGCTAGGAAACTTCCTTCCGGTTCTCTTATTGAATTTCTTAGCTCTATGAGTGAGAATAGCCATTTGTTGGACTATCTTTGCATACTCCAGGTCATCTATATGGATACAATCCAAGTGTTCAAGAGTGAAAGGAAAGTTGCCATAACTTTCATCAGCAGACACAAAGGCTTGTGTAGAGCTTGTCTCTTGGAATGGGCATCCTTGGATGTAGCTCTCCCTTTGTGTCTCAGGGAAGGTGATTAAAGGACAATTTAATGAGTTGTCAGGGTAGCAAATAAGATTATGCAGTGGTTATCTACTATCCTTTTCAGTGACATGAAGGCTACCATATAGCTCTATGAGAGTAAGGGTATAAAGGTTTTCAGTTCTCTTAATGGCCACACAGTAGTGAGTCTCTTGTCTGGGAAGAGATAACATGAATTTCCTTACAATGTCCCTATTCTCAAGTTTTACTCCCCATCCATAAGAGTGTCTACAATCTCAAATACATAAAGTATTGTTTAGTCATAGTTTCACCTGACCTGCAGGCAAAGTTCTCAGAATGCTACTTCTTGAGGTCTTTCTTGTTTTTGTTGGCTTCCTCAGACCCCTCATACATAAGCTTCCGTGCATCCCAGAGCTGCTTAGCAGTTTTGTACTTCTTAAATCCTCTGTATATAGAGTTTGGAAGATCTGTTTAGAGAGCATTCATGGCTTTTTGATCTACATCAATTTTCTTCCAATCTTCCTCAGAATAGCCATTTCCTTTGTAATTATCCTACCTCTAGTAGTGGCTGAAGAGTTGCTTGGCATGTGAGGTCCTTCAATAATAGATCTCCATATCTTGGCTGTCTTAAGACTTGATGAACCCTTCCATACATTGGGAACAAGTATTAAAGTCATCAAGAGTGATCACTGGAGATTTTGTCATGGTTCTGGTTTCTAATTGGCCTTTGAGAGAGCTGCAAGTTGATAAGTGTTTTATGAACCTAGAGAGATCTAAGGTAGTGCGATTTTAAATTTAGGGCCTGAAATGCTCTGATACTAATTGCAGGACCGGTGAAGGGGTCAATGCAATAGCTTCACAGCATTAGGAGAGTTATAACACTAAGTAGATCAATAGGGAACCGCCTTATGATGAACAAAGAACACAGGTCAAGAACAAAAAAAGAACAAGAATACACTAATATGGTTTTAAAGAATGATGTATATTGCTCTCAAGTTCTTATAAGTGTTACAAATCTTACATTGAAAATACAAGTACTTAAGATACTTTATACTACATCCTATAACCGGCCATACTTTAAAGACTAACTAGAAACGCTAATATGGACAAGAAGATTAATGTAGAGTCAAAAGGCAGATTGCCTTTTGACTAGTGACTATGACATGCCATAGCTTACATCCTTATATAATACAAATAGGATAAAAGTACGAAACTAGAAAGTTACAGACAAAAGAGCTTCATCTACAGTTTGACAAAAATATGGAATTTTCACCAACTCACCTAAGTTGGTGAGTCTTCAGAGATGGCAGCGGAAAATAGTTAGCTTTTGTCAAAAGGTGATTCAAAGAAAAGGATGTATTCTCTGTCATCGGAAGAAATCAGTCTTCGGCTTCGGAAGACTTTGTATTTGAAGTTTCAGAAAACTTATCTTTGGCTTCGAAAGATTTGATCTTTTACCTTTAGAAGATTTAATACTTAGCATAATTCATTAAGTTGTATCAATTCCTTGTACTTCACATATGCATGCAGAGAGCTTATTTGGTTGCATCAGCCTTTAAGTGTAATCTGTACAAACTCCCCCTAGGCTGATGCTACCAAGACTGAAGAGACCTTTGAATCTTGATCTTCATTTCTTGACAGTCCTCATCAGAATCAAGACCATTCCCTTCATCATTAACTAGTTAGATTCCTCAAACTTTCAAAGTATCTACTCATATCATAGAGATCATGCAGAGGGAGCTCAAGTATGTTTTGCCAGAAGTACATGTCTTGACCCTCTTGATCTCTAGTGACATACCATATGTCTAGGTTAGTAGAAAAATCCAAGACAAGATGGATCTCTTAGTATAAAGAGGCTCTACTATGAGTGGACTTTGTTGAGAAGCCTTTTCTTAAGCATCCTCAGGATGTTCTGAACCATCCGGAGGTGCAGAGGTGGATGACTTGGTGGATAAAGACATTGGACCAAGTCTTATTCCATAGAATTCATAGAGCTTCAAGAAGGTCACTATTTTTTGTTTATAAGCAGACTTCTTTAGATTTGCTCTAGTGATGGCTCTTGACTTTATAGCCTCTTCCCTCATCTTTCCCTTAGTAGCTTTTTACTCTTTCAGCACTTGTTGCTCAAGCTGCTTAAGGTATTTAAATTAAATGTATTCATAGGATAAGGGAAGTGGGTCTGCTGCTTGATAGAGACCTCTGGCACTTTGGTAGGCTATCATATTTTTCCTGTCTTCTTCCCTACCCACCTAAGTTTGTTGCTCAGTAGCCATAAGCTCTGCCTCAGGACTTTCCTAAACTGGGAAGAGAGTAGGAGCTTTGTAAAGTCTATTTCTTCTCCTTTCTTCTTTGATTTTGAGAAGCAATTCTACATCCTCAGCCTGATTTCTCTCCTTTAACACTTCTATGTTAGCCAATTCATTTAATTCCTCAAAGGGGAGAGACATGAGTTCATCAACATTGTAGTTCCTATACCCCAGATAATTCAATCTGGCGGGCCTTAACTCATCATCTTGAGTGCTTGGCCTCAGGGTAGCTCTAATTGTAGCTTCCATGAAGCCAAGGATCTCACTTGAACTCTCTCCCCTTGTCTTCCTCTTCCTCTCTCTCTCCTCCTCCTTAATCTCCTTAAAGGTCATCTTCCTCTTTCTTTTGTCACTCACAGGCGTGTGTGACTTAGGGTGGAGAGAGATTTGGCCTTTATAGCTTGGTGTTACACTTGAGCTCTGGCCAGAGTGAGACTACGAGACACCGTCACCAGCTGGTGCCTCACTACAGGTAATGGGCGTTGAAGCAGTTCCTATCTCAAGGTTCAAAGGCTCAACTACTGGGCCTTCAGCCAAGGTTTCCCCTTCAACTTTAACGTTAGGATCCACCTCAGCATCTAGTTGACCAGTAGTCTTGTATAGTAGCCTTTGTCTATATAGCTTGGTTCTTCTTATGAACTCTTCAAGACCTTATCTTGAATCTTATCAGCTAACCTTGCAGCTTGCTTGCTTTGACTTAACTTGGCAAGGGCTAGGTCAACTAAATAGGTGCTCTTATAGTATCTCATGTTGTAGAAATTGAAGATTTATTGTTGTCCTTAAGACCTAGAGATTACCAGGGTTCTCCTTTCACTATCATGTTGGGGTTTGTTAGAACATAAAACATAGTTTAACCATTTAAACTTTTGTAAAATGCAGCGGAAGTTTACCATTATAACATTGTTTATAATCTGAAATTTCAGGTTTTATATTGATGTTATAAGTTATTAGCAAACCCAAAACAAAAGGGTCTTTAATATGTGAAAGTTGCTAGCTATGATAATGCAAACAACACACTATGGACAGCCACAAAGAGGGCTGCCATAGACTACTTTTCAGCAGCAAGAAGTTCGAATTGGAGGATGTTTTTGACCAAGAAAAACGACCAAAGGCACCAATGGAGGTCCTCTCAAGTTAGTATACCCCAAGTTGTTTGCAACACACCTTCTTGTTAGGAAGATTCACCACCAAAAGCTCCTAAAACCCTCAAATGCTGCTGCTAGTGCCGTGAGTTTTGAGAGAGAGGAGAGAGTCTTTTGCAAGTTTGCATGTGTTGAGATTAATGAGACATGAAGTGTTCAAGACTAGTTATGATTTGTGTTGTTTTTTAGGCAAAATATCCAATCAAATAAAAGAGGGGGCGGCCGAAAATATATTAAAAAGGGGGTTTCCCTCTTTAAATTAAACACACACTATGTTAAACTAGTCTTGTAACTAGTTATACAATTAACCATTTAATTGTATAAGTAGTATACTCTTATTATTATTTGGTGTTATCTATCTTATTTAAATAACACTTCAAATAATATTATTAAACAAAATATCCTAATAAGTTGTTCCTTCTCATATGCAACTTATTTAGAAAACCTATTTTCTAAATTGATGTAAATATTTAATTGCATGATCATATC
>BJCO01739728.1:0-10142 GCA_018326465.1 Flaveria floridana
CTGAACAAGTTAACAGTGAAGAATCGGTATCCATTACCAAGGATTGATGACTTGTTCGATCAGCTCCAAGGTGCCAGTTGGTTCTTGAGAATAGATCTTCGATCTGGCTACCATCAATTGAAGCTGAAGGAGCATGACATTCCTAAGACAACTTTTCGTAAGCATTATAGACACTACGAGTTTCTTGTTATGTCCTTTAGACTAACTAACACGCCAGCTGCCTTTATGGACTTGATGAATCGAGTATGTCGGCCAATGCTAGATAAATCAGTGATAGTGTTTATTGATGATCACCTGATTTATTCTAAGAATAAGGAAGAAAATGCCGGCCACATACGCGAGGTGTTGGAGACACTTAGGAGAGAGAAGTTGTATGCCAAATTCTCCAAGTGTGCTTTCTTGTTGCGCGAGGTTCAATTTTTGGGTCATGTCGTTAATGCTGAAGGGATAATGGTAGACCCGGCAAAGGTTGAGGCAATGATGCAATGGAAGTCCTCAAAGACGCCATCCGAGATCCGTAGTTTCTTGGGTTTGGCAGGTTACTATAGAAGGTTTATTCAAGACTTTTCCAATATAGCCTCACCTTTGACAAAGTTGTCTCGCAAGGATATGAAGTTCGTGTGGGGTCGAGAACAGGAATGTGCTTTTGAGGAGATGAAAATGAGACTAACACCAGCTCCTGTATTGCCATTACCCGAAGGTAGTGAAGACTTAGTGGTATATTCGGATGTTTCTTATTCGCGACTAGGTTGCGTATTGATGCAACGTGGAAGGGTGATAGCCTACGCATCCCGACAGCTAAAATCCCATGAAGTCAACTATCCCACGCACGATCTAGAACTAGCTGCGGTGGTTTTCGCGTTGAAAATTTGGCGGCACTACCTATACGGGACGAAGTGCACCATCTTCACAGACCACAAAAACTTGAAGTACTTCTTCGAGTAGAAAGATTTGAATATGAGGCAGAGGTGATGGTTGGAGCTCATAAAAGATTACGATTACGAGATCCATTATCATCTGGGCAAGGCGAATGTGGTGGCCGATGTCCTCAGCCAAAAAGAGAGACCTGAGCCGATTCGGATGAAGGCGTATCATTTAGTGATGACCTCGGATGTGATGACTCAAGTGAAAGAATTTCAGAATCAGGCGCTGAAAGAAAATCACCTTAACTCTAAACGAATGGGAGGTCTAGTCACGGATCTGGGAGAAAACACCCAGGGGGTTAAAACCTGCTTTGGGCGAATGTGGATCCCTCGTTATGGAGGTCTATGAGGGCGAATCATGGATGAAGCCCACAAAACTCGATACTCCATTCATCCTGTGCCACCAACATGTATCAAGACATGAAGAAAAGACTACTGGTGGCCGGGTATGAAACGTGATGTAGTGGGGTACATGAATAAGTACCTTACTTGCTTGCAAGTGAAGGCAGAACATCAGAAGCCTTATAGGAAGATCCAGCCGTTGGATATACCCGAGTGGAAGTGGGAGCATATCACCATGGACTTCATTACGAAGTTACCGCGTACCCCGAAAGGGTATGATGCCATATGGGTGGTAGTTGATCGTTTGACGAAGAGTGCTCACTTTTTGACGATCCGAGAGATGTACTCGTCTGAAAGACTCGTGGATCTGTTTATCTGAGAGATCGTAGCTCGTCATGGCATGCCGGTGTCTATCGTATCGGATCGTGACACCCGATTTACATCGAAGTTTTAGAAGAAATTCCACGATGCGATGGGGACGAGGCTACATATCAGCACGGCTTATCATCCTCAGACTGACGGTCAGTCTGAGAGGACGATCCAGACACTCGAGGACATGCTTCGAGCGTGTGTGATCGATTTTGTAGGGAGTTGGGATGACCATCTGTCGTTAGCATAATTCTCGTACAACAACAGTTATCATGCCAGCATTGGCATGCCACCATATGAGATGCTATAGGGTAGGAGATGCAGAACACCCATTTGTTGGGGTGACATTGGTCAGAGAGAGTTGGGAGGTATTGAGGTGATCGAGGCTACGACTGAGAAACTAGAAAAGATCAAAGCCTTTATGAAGGCAGCTAAAGATAGACAGAAGTCGTATGCTGATAAGAGCCGGAAACCGATTGAGTTCCAGGTGGGTGACAGGGTTATGTTGAAAGTCTCACCTTGGAAGGGCATCATTCGGTTTAGGAAGCGGGGCAAGTTGAGCTCGAGATATATAGGACCTTTCCGAATCATTGCTCGAGTAGGAGAGGTGGCCTATAGGTTGGAACTACCAGATCAGTTAAGTGGAATTCACCCGACATTCCATGTATTTCATCTAAGAAGGTGCTTAACTGATGAAGACACGGTTGTACCACTGGAGGATATCGAAGGGGATGAACAGCTCAACAATGTAGAGCAACTAGTGGCGATCATTGATCGTAAGGATAAGAGGTTAAGCAATAAAGTGGTTTCTCTTGTGCGTGTACAGTGGAAGCACAGGAAGGGATCCGAGTCTACATGGGAGACTGAAGAAGAGATGAGGCAACATTACCCTTATCTGTTTGAGGAATAACAGTTTTCGGGGATGAAACCTAAATAAGGGGGTGGACTTGTACCCGGATATTTTAAAAAGATTGTAAAAGGAGAATAAAAAAAAGGAAATGTAATTTAACCCAAGTAGAGGGGTTAAAAGTGTCCAAAAGGAAAAAACTTTGAGAAGTTGGTGGATAAAGCAACATGGCTGCCCATGCCATGTTACTTTTCACCTTTTTCATTCGGATCATAGAGAGAGAAAGAGGAAAAAGCTTCGGGTTCTAGAGAGAAGAAGAAGAAGTTTGAAGGTAAGTATTTTATGCTAATTGGTTTGGTTCTTGGATGTTCTATACCTTAGATAACCGATTTCTAAGTGTTATTTGTGTTTTGGTGATGTGTTGTGCTTGTTTTAGGAGTTTAAAACTCTTGTGAACACAAGTTTGGAAAAAGAAACACTTATGGGTTGCAAAGGTGAGTTCTAGACCCCGTATTTTACTTGTTTTAATTCTTTGGGGCTGAAAATTTATGTAAAACCATTTTTACAAAGTTCATTTTGAACACCCGTATGTACCAATATATGTATGATGATGTTTTGATGGTTGACATGTGTTAATTATACTTAGAATAGTGTTATTAAGCTTAGAACATGTAAGAAAAATGATTGGGATTGATAATATGTTAAGATTATGCTAAATAGGTTGCCTAACCACCCAAACAGTACTCCCAACCGTTTGAGATTTTGCCTTAGAAAGTTTAAGTAGGCCCAAATGTCTAAACAGGGCCCAACTGCCTGAACAGTGCCCCAGCCGTCTAGGAATGCCTTAGAAAATTCTAAGTGCAAGCCCAACTGCCCGAACGGTAGCCCATGCGTCTAAGGTTTTGACTCAGGCGCCTAAGTGAGGGACAAACGTCCAAACAGTGCCCATGCGTCTGGGATTCCCCAAACGTCGAAGTGTTAAACCGTTTAAATAGTTCCGATGCCTCTGGAATTCCCCAAACGTCTAAGTGATGAACCGCCTGAATAGTGCCCATGTGACTGAACAGGCCTCAAACGCCTGCATAGTGTCCATGCGTCTAGAACACTTAGAGTATTTTCTGAAATTTTGAGCAGAACAGAATCGTTAGAGTTTGACCCAAGTTTGTCTTAGGGTTTTTAATCGTTATTATATTTGCATTATTATAAGTTGGTCCTATGATCATAGTGATCATTATTGTGTGACCTATGTGGTGTGCATACGATCATAAATGCAAGTATTATCCTTAACAAAGTGAAAGAGAAGTAACAAGAGAAGTGGAACATAATTAAAGAGTTAACAAGTCTTGCAAGGTTATAGGAGGTGCACGACCATGTTGTCGTTAGCTCAACTGTGATGCGGGTTAGCTACCCCTTATGCTCACGGGGCCAATCAATTGAGATCGGCGGACCTTTGTAGCATGCCCTAGGTGACTGGGTCTGCCTTGTATACAGTAATTCAGACTATAGACTGTAGGGGGGCCAACACCAGTTTCTCCGCGCACATAGTTTAGGGTATTGCTCATTGGTCCACATAGACAGTGAAAGATAAAGTTAAAAGAGTACAAAATAAACAAGGCATACAGTAAAGAAAGAAAATAATACCTTGTTTTATAGTTAACGTGTGCTCACGTATAAGAGTAAGAGATGTATTTTTACAAACAAAGAGTATTTATATATATATATATATATATATATATATATATACTATACAAGGTATCTTTATTACTTATAAAACTAGAACTCACTTAGCAACGCTGACTTTCATACATTTTCAATTGGCAGGTATTTATTGCTGAGGATGGCATGAGGGTGAAGCTACTCGGTGAGACAAGACTGACATCCATTTGTATTTTGATTCTATTGTTGTTTCGTAATGCAATTAAACAAGCCATTTATAACTCATGAAAAACATTGTATTGCTTAACAACAGTAGTTATAAAAAAATGAATGTTTTTGTTAAATGTAATTCCGCTGCTTATTTTATGAAATGTATATTAGTTTGTTTATGTGAAATGAATGACCAACTATGAGGTGACCGGGAACGGGGCCTTACAAAAAGCAAGACCATGTCAAATGAATTCTAAATATCTAGAATTATGTAAAAATGAGATAAAAGCTTTAACAGAAATAAGTTTAATAAGACCTTCAAAGTCTCCATGGTCATGCACCGCTTTTTATGTTAATAAACATTAAGAACAAGAAAGAGGAGCGCCCAGGTTAGTAATAAACTACAAACCTTTAGACAAAGTTTTAAAATGGATTAGGTATCCTATACCTAACAAAAAGGATTTATTAGATAGATTAAATTATGCTATAATATTTTCAAAATTTGACCTGATGTCTGGATATTGGCAAATCCAGATAGATAAAAAAGATAGATATAAAACTGCCTTTAAAGTACCTTTTGCTCATTATGAATGGAATGTTATGCCATTTGGATTAAAAAAATGCTCCAAGTGAATTTCAAAAAATAATGAATGATATTTTCATTCATTTCAGTAATTTTATAATTGTTTACATATATGATACCTTGGTATTTTCAAAAGATATTGAGACTCATTTTAAACATTTAAAATTTTTTAAAAGCATAATCATAAAAAATGGTTTAGTAACATCTAGACCAAAAATGTTGCTTTTTCAAACTAAGATAAGATTTTTAGGTCATAATATTGAAAAGGGAAATATTATTCAAATAAATAGAAGTATTGAATTTGCTTCTAAATTTCTTGATGAAATAACTGATAAAACTCAGTTACAAAAATTCTTAGGAAGTTTAAATTACATTTCACCATATTATAAAGACTTTGCCCAAGATACAGCTGTTTTATATGACAGATTAAAAAAGTACCCTCTGTCATGGTCTGACATTCATACTAAGGCAGTACAAAAAATTAAACAAAATGTTCAAAATCTTCCCTGCTTGATGATAGCAAAACCTGAATGGGAAAATTATGCTACGATTTCTCCAATTGACAAACAAGAATTATTTGCAAAAGAAATTTTAGCAATACTTAAATGTGTTTTAAAATTTGTAAGGCCCCGTTCCCGGGCACCTTACGGTTGGTCTATCATCGCACATAAAACATTTCAAATGTACATTTACTTTGCAGTTGAATTTAAAACTTTCATTAATAACTAAAAACATGTCATTTCATAACATTACATTACATTACGATCGTTGCAGCGGAAACATTAAAAACATCATCTTCCTTTTAAGAGGATTTCTTAAGTAATCCCGTTTATCCGAATCCTCTACAAAGAACATTTTGTCATTTTAAATGCATGCAACATGATACATTGCAAAAACATTAACAAAGGAATGCCATCCCAATAGAGCTGAGTAGTCGCTTCGTGCCATCCTCAGCAACATACCTGCCAACTGGAAACACATCAAAGTCAGCGTTGCTGAGTGAGTTCTAGTTTTATATTAAAAACATAATTTTCTTTCCTTTAAAAACTGTTTCTTTATTTTCATGCTATCACACATCGTACGTACACATAGATAATATCATTATTATCTTCTCATCTCATTCATTCTTTATCCTTAACTTTCATTCGTTCTCTGTCCGTCGTTCGTTCATTATCTGTCTTTAACTTTCATGCATTCTCTATCTTTCACTTCTATTTGGATCCGGTCAAACTTTACCCACTTCATGGCACACAGCCATGACTACTGAGGTCGAGTGACAAGGATCCCGTTTCATACGTTATCATTACATTCTTTCCGTTCATTACTTTCATTTGTTCGTTCTTTAGCTTTCATTACTTTCATTATCCTTCGTTCGTTTCTTTCATTCATGCATTGTCATTCATTCATTTATTATCTTACTTATCGCACCTTCACATCTTCGTACCCGAAGTAGATGTAGCATAAATCGCACCATTAGAGTTGTCACTAAGATCAACTCTCCCTCTGTGTGAGAACTCTTGGGGTTTAGCCATAATCGCACGCCATCTCATGGGTTAGCCAAAAATCGCACACTACATAATCCACATGAGGTAGGCCATAATCACACGCTACATAGCACACAGTAAATACCACATCACACGTATCGGAGCAGCCACCAATACTGAACTCCCACAGTTTCTTTGTCCCCTTATGAATTCCACCGTACATATCACACAAATCGCACCAACGGAGAGGTCACCAACACCGACTCCCCCTGTGTGTGTGAGGGCTCTCGGGGTTTAGACAGAATCGCATGCCATCTCATAGGTTACCTCCAAAATCGCACGTTACATAATCTACATGCCGTAGGCCAAAATCGCACGCCACATAGCATACAGTAAATACCACCTCGCACATGTCAGAGCAGCTACCAAAACTGAACTCCCACTGTGTCTATGTCCCCTATGAGTTAGCCAAGATCGCACGCTATAACACACCCACACAGTTGAGCTAATAACTCCCAACGAGTCGTGAACCTCCTTTCCTTCTGCTTGCAAGCAAATCTTACTCTCATTCATCTGGAATCTGTCTCCTGCAATACCGGAGTCCGCGACAAAGACCTCTTTCGATTCTATTGTGACACAGAGTCGCTAACCTCATGCTTACACTCATTAGCTTTACGTTCATTCATTCATTCATTAATGCATGCATTCATTCATTAAGTTCCTCTTTCATTATCTTTCACTTGACGTTACAAAATACTTTTCATTCATTCATAAACACATACGTAAAGATACGAAAAGATAAACATACATCAAAACAAGGAGCATCAACATTTACAAATCATCAATCATCACCATCTATCTAGGGCCTCATCATACTTAACATGCAAACATCATGCATATACATGCAATACTATTGTCATCGCGCCCAACGTAACTTCTAAGCCTCGACGGTCATCACACGTGTACCTACGGGAGCTATCATATCCTTACTTACAATTGCCCTTTTCCCGAAGGCCAGTGATTTAACTATACCTCTCCTAGTGCACATCAGCCCTATATGGGCGACTTGGCAATCTTCAGTCGCATGGCCTCCATGCGACTGAACACTATGCGATTGGACCAATGCGGATGAGCATCCATGCGGATGAGCATCCATGCGGATGAACACCTAATTGTGCGAATGGACTTCCTATCGAGCGAATGAAAACTATGCGAATGGGCTTCTATACGACTGAACCCTCAGTCGTGCGACTGAACAGCTATGCGAATGGACCTATGCGACTGAGCTCTCAGTCGAATGACCTGTCGTGCGACTGGACCTCCAGTCGTGCGATTGAGCTTCAGTCGTGCGATTGAGCTTCAGTCATGTGATTGAGCTTTAGTGGTCCCTTAGTCGGCCGATTGGCCCTCCAGTTGCCTAGCCCTAGCTGGGCAGTGATTGCAGTTCATCCCGAACTACAGCCGCGTCTCTCGCCCTCTAAGCCCTTCCAGACCTCATTTGAGCTCAAATTAACCCTTATAATCCATAAGGAAGCATACCATGACCTCATTCAAGCCTATCTAAGCACAAAATCAAGCCCTAAACACATCATACACATACACATACATACATACGCGGATCAAACACCCAAAATCCGAAAAATAGTTTTCAGATGTATTCCAGCCCCAAAAATCCTTCAAAACGTGTAAAAGAGGGGTCCTAGAACTCACATAAACATGAAGAAGATGAAGAGCTTCATTTGGACTAGTCACTCGATGAGTTTCGAGCCTGAATCACCACTTTTCTCTCCTTTTCTCTTCTTCCTCTCTTCTTTCTCTCTTCTCTTCTTTTTGTGGCTGATTTCACAGGTGTGGTGAGAGGGTAAGGGCTGCCCTCTCCCTTAGATACTATAGTCCAGTCGCCCGAGCTCCAGGCGTATGGACACTCCAGTCGCCTGAGCTCCATGCGATTGGACACTCTAGTCATGCGACTATAACGCGTATGGAGCTCCAGTCATGCGACTTCCATTCGTATGGAGCTCCAGTCGCATGACTTCCATGCGTATGGGCCTCCAGTCACATGACTTCCATGCGTATGGGCCTCCAGTCGCATGACACTCCAAACAGAAATTTCCGGGTGTTACAAGTCCACCCCCTTAAACGGGTTTCGTCCCCGAAACCTATTGTTCCTTAAACCTTTACGGGTAGTATTGTCCCATCTCTTTTCCATTCTCTCCCCTGGAATCCTATCGCTCTACATCGTTTATCAACATTCGACTTCTAGCCTATCTTTGACTATCTCCATCGGCAACCTATGCATACTGATCAATGTTCAATTGACCAGGACCCGCGACCTCAAATATGCCATGTAGAGTATGGTCACTACAATTAAAAGAAACATCACAATATTCGAGCAAAGGCTCGGTGTCGTAATCATTGAGCTTCAGAGCATCGCTGAGAACCCTCAGCTTTAGTGCTTGAAGGACACGGCCTTCAACTTGCGTAAAGTTGCTGCTTATTGAAATACCACAAGCCCTTGTTTGATGTTCTTTATGTATGAATAATGACCCTCTAGCAAACCAACCAACTAACAAGAAAGGCATTCATTAATCGTGCTATGTGTTGTTCTAAATATAATTGCACTGAGATCGGTTTTTCTCAGGTTCCTTGCAGGTGCACTATGATAGAAAGGCAAATCGGCTTCTTTGGTGACCCAAACCAAATTTATCTTTTTCTTTTGCTTCCGATCTCCCATTCTACTTGTTTGCTACAACGTCGAAACTATGCGTACGTTGCCGTTCGATGAACCAATCACAAGCTGAAACTGTTCCTCAGACAACGGGTCACACAGCTTTCTCAATTGCATCATGCAATCCTTTAGGGCATCAGGTAACCTAATGAATCCATTAATAGTAATCTCTACATCGAAGGGCTCATCGATGTTCCTTCTCCTAACTACTGACAGGCAATTTAGCACGGAAAGTAGCAGGAATAAATCTTTTACTAGCGCCAAAATCAAACTACAAAAAGGCTAAAGGTTGATTAACTAGAAACATACCTGACACGACATCAAGGTTCGCCCTAGCCTCCTCCTGCTTCATCGTGTTGGCGCTGCTTTTGCCCTCTGTCCTTCTCCTCCAGTCTTCTTCACTCCTGAACCTTCTGCCCTTGGCTTCTCACATTTTTTACTCATATGGCCGATTCCTCCGCAATTATAGCATCTCACAGTTCCACATTCTCTAGCCACATGACCACGCTTCCCACACTTGTAGCAAGTATTTGGTCCCCTTTTGCATTCTCCCGAATCCTCCATCTCGCAATTTACACACCTATCCGACCCCGCACCAGGTACGACCACACGACGGTCATCCCCCCGTGCGTGCTTATGATTCGTCGGGACACCACCCCGTCCAGTTCTCTTCCCTTTCCAGTTCCGGTCTCCATCATCTTTCTCGCTGTCTTCAGCCACCACCACCGTTCTTTCATCATACAACCTTCCCGCCAAATCAACTACCAACCTAAACGTGCTTGGTCGGGCAGCGATCATGTGCCTACAGATATCCGCGGCAAGCCTTGAATATACCTCTTGATTTTTTGCGAGAGAGGTGTCACCTGATCCGGCACCAGTCGTGCCATCTCGTTGAATTTGGTGGTGTACTGCTGATGCATCATCGTCCCCGCTTCCAACTGCAGGAACTCCCTTTCAACTTTATCCATCTCACGGTGAGGACAGAACTCCTCAATTACCA
>BJCO01739766.1:0-16041 GCA_018326465.1 Flaveria floridana
TGTTGACAAAATATATTTTATGCAATGCTACAGGTTTGATTGTCGGTTGATTGAAGATTTAAAGACGTTATTATATTTTGGACCGTTAGGTTATTAGTTAAGAACTATTTATTTTCTTGTATTTGTAAGAACATGTTGTGAAATGAATGAGTTGATTAAATATTATCACTTTAATAGTGTCTTGTGCATTTGAACAATCATAGTCGCGCCCCGGCATGTTCCGCCGCTTTGGTCGGGGTGTAACAATGCCTAGCATAAGCTCATCTTGTTAGAGTTGTATAAAAAAACCAGTTTGAAAAAAAAAATCCAAACCAGTTTGAAAAAAAAAACGGTTTGAGCCAAATTGGTTTTCTAACCCGACCCGAACCAGCGGTTTGTATACGGGTTAAACCGGTATAAAAAACCGATTTTTCTAAAAAAAGCGGTTTTCAAACCGTTTCAACCCGATTTGAGCGGTTTAAGGATTTTCGATGAAAAATCGGTTTGAAAAAAAAATGGTTCGTCCATATTAAAAAAAAACCAGTCCTGTTTAAAAACAAAACCGGTTCAGAAAAAAAACTGGTTTGTACACCCCTAGTCATCTTGATGTGTATAGGTTCCTACTAAGATCATGTGTCACGAATACTCACAGATCATCCTTCAATTTACTTGATCTTTTTGTCATCTTAATATTACATGAGCGTCTTTAATTTTGTTACATTCACTTTTTTAATTTTTATTCAATTATTAATTTAACGGATAATTTGAATTTTCACTGATAACTAGTAGTATTTAATTTTTAAAAGAAAATCTAAACTCACGTTTTACTTGTAATATTTAATTCAAAAAAATAAAATTGTGCCACAAATTTGATGAGTGTGGTGGATATTCATAGTAAAAATTCATTTTTCGTGCCCACAACAAGGGTGGAGATTTGGGATGTGGAATAAACCATAATAATCGAATCGTAACCAAAATAATCGACGAAACTGAATCAAAAAAAACGAAACCAATAAGAAACCGACGTTTTGGTTTGATGATTTTTTAAAATCCGATTTTTTCTTTTTGATTTCGGTTTTGCTTGTAACAAAAGCCGAAAAACAGAACCGAAACCATACAAACCTAACTTTTAAATTTAGAGGTGTATTCATACACTTATAAACATGATTAGCATATTACTTACTTATTTAACTTATATTATCTATTTTTTTAAATATTTAGATTTCAAGAATAATATAACCCAAACAGCATTTGTCACGCAGGTGCTGATCACTGTTCATCGATTTCCTTTTTTCACATATAGATAAATATTTAAACTTTTTTTGTTTGAATTGATAAATTAAAACGTTTTATTAAACTTTTTGTTATTGTATATTATTAATTGTAATTCATTTTAATGTCAAGTAATTTATAAGAATATGTTGATTATATATTAATATCAATAAAAGGTTGTAAGACTAAAGACTTTAGTTTATATTCATTAATTTGGACCAATTTTTCTATAAAAACTCGAAGCCCAAATGGTAAAACCGAAAAGCCCTGAAACCGAACCGAAATCA
Source organism: Flaveria floridana (assembly GCA_018326465.1). Classification (NCBI taxonomy): domain Eukaryota; kingdom Viridiplantae; phylum Streptophyta; class Magnoliopsida; order Asterales; family Asteraceae; genus Flaveria; species Flaveria floridana. The sequence goes on from BJCO01739766.1 coordinate 1,539, forward strand.
AAGTGAAAACCGAAAACTAAAAACCGCAAAAACCAAAACCGAACGGTTTTAAAAACCTAGAAACCAGAATATCGGTTTTTTGTTTCTATTTAGGTTAAAACCGATCCATACACACACATAGTGGAGATGCTGCTGCATGTCGTGCACCATGTCCCCCCCCCCCCCCCCCCCCCCCCCCCACGATAGAGGTGTACAAACCGTTTTTTTGCCAAACCGGTTCGGTTTTTAAACCGGACCGGGTTGTTTAATACATAAAAACCTTTTTTTCTAGACCGGTTCCGTTTCAAACCGGTTTTTCATCAAGAATCCTCAAGTCGCTCAAACCGGTTTACCGGTTTTTATCCCGGTTTATAAACCCGTATACAATCCGTCGATTCAGGTTGGTTTAGGAACCGGTTTGACTCAAACCGGTTTGGCTTTTTTTTAAACCAGTTTTTTTTGTACACCTCTACCTAGATGTCTGCAAGGGTGACTTGTGTTATTGGCCTTAGCTAATCTGAGTGCTTCGTGTGCTGTACACGTGATAAACTTGAAGCATTTTGTTCAAGCTGGCTCTGATTTTGAATCACTTTTCACTTTTGTGAAACAAATTTATATGAGTATATTATGCACCTACATTAATGATAACCGAACCGAGTCTATGCTAAAAACCAATTAACCGAGAAAGAATTGGTAAAAATACTTCCAATGACCGAAAATTTGGTTGAGCTCTGTTATCTATTTATCTTCTTTACCATCTAATTTGGTCTGGATCAGAAGTGGGTTAGACCAAATGAAACGAACAACTTTTATCGTAAATGTTAATAAAAAATGGGTTATTGGATTTTAATAATCTCAAGTTTTATTTATTGGTCGGGATTAATCCCAACTCATTAAATTTTTACAAATACTTCCAACTTTAAGTTTATTTTCCTCCAACGACCCTTACTAACCGAGAGTTAACCCCATTAGTATTTTGATGACGTGTGATCGTTTTTATGGCCAAAACACTAAACAAAAAATTGAAATATATCATCGGGTCCGTCAATTTAAAACTTCCGCACCCAAAAATCGTCAATCGCCACCTCCTGATTTGAACCACCGAACTCGTTGGAGCTAGATTTCAGATGATGATGGAGGTTAGATAATGGAAAACAGATCTAACTGAGACTAGGTGGTGCTAGAGTTGAAAATTGGCTCAAAGTTAGTCTCATTTCATCAAAAAAAACTAACGAGTGTTAACTCTCAGTTAATAAGAGATCATTGGAGGAAAATAAGTTCAAAGTTAGGAGTGTCTACAAACATTTCTTGAGTTGCGATTAATCTCGACCAATGAATGAAAGTTGGAATTATTAAATCCAATAACCCTAATAAAATGGAGTTATTTGCATATTAGTCAATGTACAATTTTTTAAACACCGAACTCCTGTACTTTTTAAGCTTATTTCAGTCGATTATAAGACTTAAACCCCAAACCTTTTATTGAGTGTCATGCAACATATAAATAATACCAAGGGCCCCCATGTCTATGTATAAATAAGTTGGTTTTAATGACGTCTCATGTATTGAATGTTTGGTTTAGTATTTTTTTATAAGGATTTCGTGCTGATTTCAATTATAAATACATATCTTTTTGAAAAATCTACAACAATTTTTAGTAGTCAACACCCCCGCCCCCCCAAAACCCCAATATAAAGAATTGAAGCAATTGTTTGTTATCACAAGGCTACAGCCAGAATGACAATTATAAACATTTCTCGTAACCTATGATATAAGTTTTATTGGTAAACAATATTTATTAAAAATACAGTATTTATATTATAACATACTGCATGTGAATTAAAATAGTAAGATGGTATATATGGGGATTAAGTGAACAGATAACAAATAGACACTAAATTGGGTAATTTACAATAACAATAAAATATTGAACAGTTTAATAAGTATATTAAACTAGATTGATAAAAGATATGTTGCAGATATAGGACAAAAGTTAATAAATATTATGTATTATATAATATTCATTCTTTTCTAAAATTTTACCAACTATAGTTTTGTATCGTATGTGATAGGTTTATCATATTCCTTAAGAAGCAAGCATCAGTTTGGTATTGAACGGATAGATACGAGGTTTTAAAAACTAAATAAAAAGATAATAATAATAATAATAATATTATTATTATTGTTATTTATCATTTATTATTATTGATGTTATAGTGTGTGGATATAAACGAGCCGGGGGTGTGGCCATAGAGAAGATGGAAGAGGCAGTGAGTGGCCCACCCACACGAGTGGGAGCCGAGCCAAGCCAAGCCAAGCCACCACAAAACCATGTTCTCCTTTGTTACAGTGAATTTGAGCTCAATTTAACTTTCTAAAATTGTACAACGATGCACGACAAACAACTATTATGTTGATATAAAATATTAAAGCAATAATAATAAGTTGGTGCTATTAATCTAAAAAATTAAGGACCATAAAATGACATTTGTTATTTTATTATTTTAAAATAGAGTGTATTTTATTCATTGTGTCTAATACGTCAGGTTATTTTGTTATATATGTCATGTTATTGTATCAGATATTTTTTATTATTTGTTATATGTATTCATCATTATTTTTTATGTTTTAAATCATTTTATGTTATTTTTGTCAATATTTTTATATCTACTTAATCTAATAAAAAGGATAACTAAGAGGACATGTGCCAACACCACATTCATTCGTATCAAAATTTTCCTACTTCTCTCTCGTATTAAATAACCACATTAATTACTAATAAGATTATTTAATTTTTTTATATTAAAATAAAGTTTTTAATTAATTAAGAAAATAGATCTTTTTAGCAATGTTATTTATAAAGAAATAAGTTTTTATAAAATAATAAATTTTTCTAAAACATCAAAATTTTTAAAAAAATACAAAATATTTTAGAATTAGTTTTCAAATTATAATAAAAAGTAATTAAAATTGAAAGTTATAATAAGAAACTTTTTAAATGACATTTTTTCTAAAATGGTTTGTTTTGAAATAATATGTATAACTTTTTTGATAAAAACCAAAAAAAAATTTAGAAATAAAATTTTAAAAAATGATATCATTGTTTTATTATTTATTGTTTTTACTATATGTAATTTCAGTCATATCTTATCATAAAATATTGTTTTATAATCAATAAAATTTTATTTTATTTAATATTTTATATATGCAGCTCGTGTAATACACAGATTTATTAAAGCTAGTATTATATAAATTTGTTATAATTTTAACATTGTGTTTACAATTATAAATAGACAACGATGTTATTTCATCAATTTGTTTTTCAAAACTCGTCATTTTAGAAAAACAAATTAATAGCATTCAGAAAAACACAATGAGACACTTTATCATTATGTTTTATGTTTTATATCATTTTAAGTTATCTTTGTTACAAAATTCATTTATTTTGATATCTATTTGTGTTTTTATATGCATTTTGTAGTTTTCGATGGAGACTTAGCCTTTTTATGGAGAAACTCGATATTTGAAGAAATTCAAGGAGAAAAAAATGTCCCTAATATGACCATATCCAACATATATATGCCCATATAAGCTACCAAGATTTCAAATAGCTCACATCTGAAGGCTAATATGATCATATCATTTAAGAATATGGCTATATTCAAACTGAAAACAGGTTTATAACTCAAATGCACCCATTATCAAAAGAATTCTTATTTCTCTCAAAATCCTATCTTACTCAACCCTTTAAGTGATTTTGGGTTTATTTTAAGAGTTTTTGAAAGATTTGAAGGTTAAGATTGAAGATATGCACTTTCAAGTAGGATCTAATATAATCCAACCCATTTTCACTCAATTTAATATGAATTCCTCTAGATCTATTATGAGTTCTTTCATGTTTTTGAGTTTGGGGTGTTTTTTTGTAAGCCTCGTGGGCTGAAATCAAATTATCACTTCGATTAAATGAAACTTGGCATGTTTTAACAACTTGTACGTGATTTTTTTGTGTTGTTTATGTTAATGTCGTGATGAAACTTGCTTATTCTTCAATATTTATGAGTGTTTGTTCTATTTTGATAAAATATCCAACCTTGTGGGTGTTGTAAGTGTGTTATGTTAGAAAACCTCATGTTTTACTACACTTATGCATATGATTCATCTTTTGTGTGTAATTTGTAATGTTTGACTAGGAATGGTGAATGAAGATTAAATGTTTAGTAAATTTGGAAAAATATGCATCTTTATTCTTATATTTGAGAAAATCATGATGTATGTCATGAAACTCTCTTATCATTTCTTATGAATTAGTTTTGTAATCGTGGTCTGATGTTCATGAATTGAAGGGTAATTAAAGTTTTGTCTTTTTATGCAAGTTATGATGATTGCCATGTGTTTATCGTGTTAGCTTTTTAAGGATTGTGGAATTAGATAACCATGATGGGAGTTTAGTTCATCTTTCACATTGATGTAATTGTACCATTTGTTTCTCATGGCATAACTTTAGATGACTATTGTGTGTTTATCGTTCTACTTACCGAAGAGTTATATGTCTAGATATCTTTGACGGTGGTTTAGGCTACTTTCATATATTATGTGTAAAAAATAATCTCACATCGAGTTTGTACTAGTGGTTATTGCTATACTAAGTGGAGTCGAAGTCCGATTGGTATCTTTTATTGATTGTGTATCTTCTTTTTTATTTCCTTGATTTATTAGTTTAAGTTGCTAAATATTTTATTTAATTTCAATATTCACAGTTTCAAACTTAATCGAACGGTTAAATAGTGATGACGGTTTAGTATTGGGAGTTATTGTGTTTACGGATCGATACTCGGTTATTAACTAAAACTATACTACTATTAGGTGCACCAGCCTATGTATGTGTACTTAGTCTAAATATGATAATTGTTTTTTTCTATTAAAACAAATTATGTGATTACGTGTGGTGGTTAGTGTGTGTGAGTTTTAAAATGAGTGCATGTATGTATATGTAGGTGCATGCACATATTTTATATATGTGCATAAGTATGTACAAATATGTATGCATGTAAAATGAGTATGTTTATGGGTATCATGGGTACGTAGTGGAGAGTGGAACATACGATAACTCAAGCCAACCCTAACATCAAACAAAACCGAATGTTTAAGAGAAATGGTTATTTATGTCATAAATGATTTTAATAGGTAATTAGGCTCGTGTATTTACACTAAGGTGAGTTCTAGCCCCTTTATTTTCGTATTTTTTTAATAAACTTTGGGGTAGCATGTATTTACACTAAGGTGAGTTCTAGCCCTTTTATTTTCGTATTTTTTTAATAAACTTTGGGGTAGCATGTATTTACACTAAGGTGAGTTCTAGCCCCTTTATTTTCGTATTTTTTTAATAAACTTTGGGGTAGCATGTATTTACACTAAGGTGAGTTCTAGCCCTTTTATTTTCATATTTTTTTGAGACGCATGTATTTACACTAAGGTGAGTTCTAGCCCTTTTATTTTCATACTTTTTAATAAACTTTGGGGTAGCATGCAAACTCATGCTAAACTAGTTTTTAAATAAATGATTCTGAAACAATGTTAGATGTTATGTGACGAGCTTATTAGTACATACTATGTTAGTGCGAATGGTATTTTGATTGTATTTTATTAAAGAAACGATTTTGGGTATGGTTATAAAAATATATGACAAGTTTATTCAGACGTATGTACGTTCGTATGAATTGTATTTTGATCGTATGTTTATATTAAAAACTTATTATGGTTTGATGATTCTATGGCATGTGTTACCGGCTATTATGGTAAAGGTCTAGCACATTATAACTATAATCTACCCGTGTGATCGGGGTCTTGCATTCGCTACTATAGCTTATTGCACGGTAGAGGTCTAGCACATTCAAAGACTATAGTTTACCCAAATGATAGATCGAGGTCTGACACTATGTTGCTATAGTTTACGCATTTGGTACAGGTCTAGCAAAAGCAATGGATTATCACGATATAATTGAAAGTAAAGGGGGTTACTATATGTTAATGTATATTTGAAATGTAAGTTGTGGTTATATAATTATGTATATTAGATATTACTGATACGTATGTGTGTTTATTAATTATGTACTCAATGGTTAAATTAAGCCAAAGTGGTTAACAGATTATGTGTAATGCGATACCTATGTATGTTACGGGTCAGATGATTAGTTTGGACTATGTTATTTGTACATTAAATGATTAAATGTTGTGTTCAAAGAGTACATGTTTATATGTTATATAATGCTTTCTCAAACCTATAGGTCAATCATCTTTGCTAATCTTTAGTTTGCAGGTTTAGATTGTTGATGTACTAAGGACCGTTTGACATGGATTAGCTGGCTACCTTGCATCAAGACTTGGCATTCTCATATTAAATGTGTTTTATGAAATCTGATTTTTTTACTATGGTTTATGTTCACCTCAAGTTAAGGTTTGAATGTTTCCACTGCATAAGATTTGTGGCATTCAATTTTTTGAACCATGTTGTCATGTTTGAGACAGCTCAGAGGTTTCTCGGTTTGGGGCCTTTCAAGACTCGGTCAGAATTAGTTCGTATATATACTAACAAAAAGAATTCACGGGATGTGTATGACCGTAGCTAGATCGGCCATTTAGATCCGCCCCTGCTTAACGGGAAATATCAACAGAAGATGCAATTATTTATTCATCACACGACCTACTCGTTTATGTTGATTTTAGACTCATTAATTTACTTGGTTGTATCCATAAGGTCATTGCCAAGGTCCTTATAAATAGGCTAAAAGGTATCATCGTGGCTTAAGTTTACAAACTAAAGAGCTGTGTTTTTTTAATATTGATTTAAAAAAAAGCTTTAACACTTTAAATTAACAATATCTTATATGAATCATGGAGCAAATGGTTTTCCTCATAGATGGTTGACTAAAGAATGGTGGCCTCACAATAACCCATTGAGCCGTCCTTTTGAAATATTAGGGGGAAACAAAGACAAGACAAAAGAGAGAGTATGACCGACTATCCTTTTCAACCACCTTTCAAAGTATTTTTGAGTTTATATTTATATTATTTGAAGTCAATAGTTTGTAATTTTCAATATATCACAAATGAAAAAAGAAGTTCCTTCACAACGATAGAATACAAAAATCCTACACTTTCTTTTTTTTCTTTCTATTTTATCTATTAGAGAGTATTATTTTTATGCTTTTAACCTGTAGCTATTGAGAATTAAACCAACTTCCTTAAGGAAACAGAAAAACTTATTTGTCTTATAATAATAATTTTAAATATTTTAAGTTATATTTGTCGAGAATTATCATGTCATATTAACTAGGTTTCTTTACAATTTGATGTGTTCACTCCTTGGAAAAAAATAAAGAGGTTTACCTTTTAGTTATTTAGTTAAACTTTTATTAAAATGAGATTTACTTTAGTTTCAAAGCTTTGGTTTTGATTTACATGTTAAACCAAACAGAGATTAAATTCCCCTTAACCTTTAATTAAGTTTGTATTGAGTAAATCTTTTTACATGTCTTGAGTGAATTGTCATTTTGCTTTAGTGGTTTAACCACATTTGTCATTTTTATTAAAAAAGAAGATTCTTTTTGAATCTGCCTCCTCAAGGTTTTAAAAAATTACCAATTTTTATCCAAAAAATTTAACGTAGTTAAACCATTGATCATTATAAGGGGTAATTATGTAATTTGGATATAAAGACAACATCCTAATTAATGTTAACATATTGTTATTAAAACTCAATTCACGTATTATTATTCAATTCACGAAACATAAATTAGTAAATTGTACATTTTGTCTTCGAACCTTTGACTAAATAACGAGATTGCAGGCTTCTTCAGTGAGTTTCCTTTTTTGTGGCAGACAGGAACCCATTACGAAGAGGTTGTATAATAAAAACCATTGCCTCTAGTCGCCATCTCCCCAACATCGTGATTCAGTTCCACTAGTTTATGGTTATGTAATTGAGAGATTTCTTTTGTGCTTTAAAGGATAATTTTTTCAATTTATATGTTTAACAAATAAAATTAACGAAGTTAAATTTTTGTATGAAAATTATATTTGTTTTAAACCTTGGGGAGCCAAATGCAAAAAAAACAAAAAAAAAAGTTGGATGAAAATGACAAATGTGACCAAACCATAGGAAGAAAAACGTTAATTCACTCACATGTGTTTTTTTTTGTTTTCTTATATTTTCTATTGTTTTTTAATGGCAAATTTACGTTCATACATAAAAAGGATATGCGTTATATTAATTAGATCTATATATTGTTTCCCATCCAGTACCGCACATTTAACATTCTTAGAAGGAAATCCTCTAACTCAATCCAAAACATTTTTTTTATCTGAGGACTAAACAAGACTCGAACATAAGTCATTTCCTTTTTTAATTGTGATAAGTATATTACCTTAAACACTTAGACTGAAGATCATTTTTATTTTTTATATGCCAAATAATTTAATACATACTACTCAACAAAGAGTTACAGACTTATAAACGGCATGGTGGCATGTGAATTTCAAACACAAGCATCGAAGGAGCCCGTTTGTTGGGCATTTGTTTGTGCTTATCCAATGTCCAAAACCGAGGCAAACGGATAGTGTCATAGAGGTAAGACCCATCACCCAACCCTTGAATAAAATGTTTATATCTACTTAAAAATGTTTTTTCCTAAAACAGTTATTTGGATGAAAATGACTTGGTTTTAAAAGAGAAGTTGTTTTTAATAGGACGGGTATAAATCTAATATAGAAGCTAGCCTGATGTTCATGGGCTATTAAATGGTTCAGCGTTGTGGATGCTCTAACAATTAAACGTAAACTCTTTCCTATAATTTATCTTGACAAACATACAAATAATGTATAAATAAGTTAGTATAAATATGTATACAATAATCATTCATAATTAATCTTGATAAAATGAATAAATATTTCACATATAAGTTTTAGAAAGGATAAATATGTAATTAGTTATTTAGCTTAAATAAATATGTAATTAGTGAGTTTAGAAAGAAAGAATATGTAAATACCCCAATTAAAAGAGGACGCACGTTTACTATAACCAAATAAACAATATCTTCATTTTAAGAGTAAATTAAAAAAATGATCCATGTGATTTGAGTTAAATTATAAACTTAGGTCTTTAAAATTTAAAAATTATGAATGTGGTCTCTAACAATCATATTTGCTTTCATCTATGGTAAAAAGATTTAATAAGGGTTAACTAGTTTGTTAAATCAAAGTAACTTTACCTTTTTACCTTTATTTTACCATAACTAGCGTTAGACTCGCGCTTCGTCGCGGTTTGATTTGGAGCGTATAAAATAATGTCATAATTATAGTTTTTAGATTATCATAATTTCGGCGAGTTCAACTATATATGCACTCGGATTATCGCTACACATGTTTTAATGATTCATATTATATTGTCATGGTACAATTATCGAACATTAAATTGTTATTGATACAATAACATGATAGATATACGATATTATATTGTAACTAATATAATAACACGAATATTATAGTTGTTGCTGTTGTTATTGTTATTAACCTTATAATAATAATTAGTAGTAGTACTAGTATTAATATGATAATATTTATTATTATTGTAATTATTTTTTGAAACTTATTAAATAATATGTCATTAACTAACATATTTTACATAAATATTTAAATTATTAAACTCATAATATGCCCTAGAAAATATTAGTATTATTGTTATTATAAATATGAAGATATATATTAGTTGTATACTTAAATATTTAAATAAAATAATACGTAATTTAAATAGTAAGTAGTTATAAATATATAATTAGTAAATATAAATTTAAATGCCAATTTATAGTATCATAAATAAAATAAAAATAAAATTTAATGAAAATTAAATAATACCATATTATAAATGTATTAATAATTGTATTAAATAATATATTAATTAGAAGAAGTTAATTAAATAGGGGGTAAAAGTTAAACTATTGCATAAAACACTTGTTTTCTATGCTTAAAATGTTGTATTAGGCGTCTTACACTTTGAATTAAATTACTTGCTTGTCATCTTAAGATATATTTATCATATAATGGTTTGCCTCGCGCGATGTGACGGGTGTCATCGAGCCTCACTTGAAAAGCGCAATTTAACATGACATGACTTAAACATTAATTATATTTTGATGTTATTATTATTATTATTATTATTATTACTATTATTATTATTATTATTATTATTATTATTATTATTATTATTAGTATTATTAGTATTATCATCATTATTATTATTATCATTATATATATATATGTGTAGGGAATGGATCAAATGTTAACCCTTGTTTATTGCGATAACCTATTAACCCAACTAGTGGTCCACAGCAAGCCACGTCACCATTGAAACTTAGAGTTACAGTGGTAAAACTAGTGGTCCAAAACGAACGTTAAAAAAATTAAAAAAAATATAGCAAGACTATACTCAAATTAAAGATATTAAAAAGATCTATTTAATGATGTAATTTGTTTAAAAAAATAAAATTATACAAAAAAGTTAAAAAAGTTTTAAAAAAGGGGTGGGATTTTTTAAAAATGGAGGGAAATTTGAAAATTAAGGAAAAATCGTTACATCAGTGGTGTAACGCGATGTAAAAGTTAGTTACACTGGTGTAAGTGTTCGCTATATTAGAGTTAACGAATTATCGCAATAAACAAGGGTTAACAAAGAAACCTTACCCTATATATGTATATATATATATATTATATATATATTTATTATTAATTATTATTATTATTATTATAACTATGTAATAATTAGTAATTATATACTTATGTATATAAGTAAGGTAATACTTAATTTTAATAAGATATAGTTATAGACTTATAGATATATAAATAGTAAATGTGAATTTAATTATTATTTTAAAAGCATTATTAATAAAATAGTACTTAATTTAGTGAATTAAATAATGTATTAGTTAGAAAAAGTATACTTAGTGAGGGTAATTTAGGAATTAATGCATAACATACTTGTATATTGTGTTTAAAAAGTTGTCATAGTATCTTACATTTTGAATAAAATTACAATTGTATCCTCGCTAAATGTTTTATATAGTAGTATAGATAACTAATCCTCCACATGTGTCTTCTATGTTCCTTTCTTAATTAAATAATATATTAATTAGAAAAAATATACTTAATGAGAGTAATTTAGGAATTAATACATAACACACTTGTATATTGTGCTTAAAAAGTTGTTTTAGTATCTTACATTTTAAATAAAATTACAATTGTATCCTTCTTAAATGCTTTATATAATAGTATAGATAACTATCCTCCACCTGCGTCTTCTGTGTTCCTTTCTTATTAGGGAAGATGGTTCCATTGTTTGGTAGTGACAATTAAGAAGGTTAGGTGTGCGTTGTTGGGATTAGATTGAGTTTTCATTGAGTGAATTATACGAATCGTCCCCGAGGTTTTTGCTCAAATTTCACCGTTCGTCCCTAGAATTGAAAAATTAAAGGTTTAGTCCTAAGGTTTGAAAAAATAACATGTTTCGTTGTTGGGGCAAACGACCGTTAATTTATTTTGTTAAGTAGCTTTAAATTAACCATTTTATCGTTTTTTTTCCCCATTCAACCCAATCTCAACCAGCACCATCTCTCATCGCCCCCACCATCACACACCCCCATCTCCACCACCACACACCCCCATCTCCACCACCACACCCCCATCTCCACCACCACACCCCCATCTCCACCACCACACCCCCATCTCCACCACCACACACCCCATCTCCACCACCACACACCCCCATCTCCACCACCACACAACATACCCCATCTTCACCACCACACAACACACCCCATCTCCACCATTGTTCCACCACAGCACCACCACGACACCACTCAATCTCCTCCATTGCAATTTGGAACAAACATGAGCATCATAGGTAATGTGGAGTTATAAGGCGCTGAGATTAATATCCCATGTAGTTTACCTCCATCTTCGTCTTCTTCTCCAATGAGTTTACACCGGAAACCTCATCGTCACCAGAAAACCCAGAATATTATTATAATAGCAGGTTCTGTAAGTGAGTTTTTGTTATTATGCACATTAATCGCATTATCAACCATCTGTTACAAAATGAGTCGAAATAAGTCACCTGAGGTGAGTGTGAAAGCAGCACAATCACCTAGTGGCGGTGGGAGGTAGTGGTGACGAGGAGTGATGGATGTAAAGTAGATTGTGTTTACTGGTTAAAAATAGCGGTAGTAGTAATAATAAATAATAAATAGGTATGCAAAACTATAAAAACCCACTTATGGCCAATCCGGCCCGATCTAGATAGATTTCAGCCAGGTCAAGTAGAGGTGCAGGAAAAAGATTTTGGAAGCAGAAACGCTTGCCCAAACTGGAACCGATCAAAGAATCGGCAAAATTTCAACATAACACATGCCTCAACTCGGCTTTAACGGGTCCTTATCGGACTTGAGATTTTTAATCATTTAAAGATCAAATACTACAATTTTACATAACAAGGACAAGAAAACAAAAACATATGAAAGTTGCATATTCATCTATCCTCCCTAATCACTCGTAGTACCTGCCACCAGCAGATACTATCAAATCCCTTGTTGATATGCTCAAAGTTTCTATGTAGGGTCGACGATTACAGATTATGATTTCATTCTAAGAAATCAAAATTAAGGGAGACCAATGGGCTCAATTACACAAAAATGACCTCAAATTTAGGACACGGGTTACTTTTTATGTGACTCATAAATGCAGTACTAGTTTTGAAACTAAATGTGTATAATGCTTGCCTTTGTGTCATGCCAACAGGGTATACTTTGTAAATTTTGAGCACGTTTGTGTCACCTCTTATACTTTCAGGCCTTTCGTTTCTCCAAATGGGTTCATGTTTTAGAGATTTGAATTTCAGCAAAATAGCAGTTTCTAAGGCTTCCATTGTCAAGTTCCCAGACCTGCACATTAATAACGAAAGAGAATTTCAGATTTATTGAAATAAAAGGAAAATGTATAGATCGGTCACCCAAGTATTCAAAAGGGTAAGTTAAAGGCCCTTTGGATATCAAAACAACATCATAGGCTATCAACATCGTAGCCTATCAACATCGTAGCCTATCAACATCATAGCCTATCAACATTGTAGGCTATCAATTTGGTCTCTAATCTTTCATCCCTACTTTGTAGTTCTTGTTATGGATCTAGTCCCAACATGGATTCCTGTTAGCATTCAACCACAAAATGCACATGAGGGCATCTTTGGTCCCTTTGGACATTTTATGGACCAAAAAAAGACGAATATATAAATGATAAGCACAAGATGGCACTTAACTGATAAATGCTAGTGGCATCCATGCCACAGACCAAATTCATAACCAAAACTCCAAGGTAGGGACAGAAACCTTAACTGATATTTTGGGACTAAATCCATAATTTTCAATATACCACATATACGGGGTTTACTATTGTCATTCTGCAATTTTCAGTTCTTTTATCAGAATGAAACAAATTGATACGCTCCCTAAAAATAAGAATAAAGAGGATAAAGCACGTTACATATCACTTTAAGTATTTTGTTTTGGGACTTTTCTATAATATACCAATGTATTTTCACTTTTGTCTTGTTTAGGTCATTGTACATTAGAGTTTAGACATAATTCTAATCTTCTTTGTCCAGTTTGGGTCACCATGCGGGCTTTTTCTACCGCTTGGGTCACCATGCAGACTTTTTCTACCGTTTGGGTCATTACGTGGACTTGCAGTAATTACAATGACCCAAACACGGCAAAAACCCATCTTTTAACTAATATGTACAAAACCATACAATGACAAACAGGAAAAAGAAAATGAAACTTTGATGGCATTTTATGCAAAAAAGATCATTTGATTTTACCTTATAAAAACAGACTCCATCTCAAACCTCCCTCTTTCTCGTACATAGATGTGGTATACAGTTTCAGCCCCTCTTTTACACTTGCAAGGGCGTTTTCGGGATAAAGAACTTTCTTCTTTCTCACGGATTCTTGTTGCTAAAAAAATGCATAGTCGACAAGATGAATGAACAGCAGCCATGTCTACAAGGGCCTTGAAAGAATCAGAGGGCCCGTCATATTTCCATCTGTATAAAAATTAAGTAAAATACATGTGGTCATGAAACATATGTCATATCAATCCCACGATAACCATCACAAAACAAACAAACAAACAAGCATACCCAGTGTATCCCGCTGAAGAGCAGGGTCTGGGAGGGGTATATGGTGACAAGTCTTTCCTCTATCTAGAAAGATAGAGAGACCGCTTCCGAAGAGACCCCCGACTCGTTAACAAAGGCAATAACAATAACAATCATAATACAAAGCATACAACACAAAGATAGATATCACATGAAGAATTAGATAATGCGCTCATAAAAAAAAGGCATGTAACACCCAAAAAGGGTAGATGAGGAAAACTACACCTAACGTGTGGGGTCCGGCCATATGTCACCGTATACCCT
>BJCO01739768.1:0-41500 GCA_018326465.1 Flaveria floridana
TTATAATGTTTAATATTTCATTGTTTATTGTGTGATAACGCATATTGAACTAACTATATAGGTTTGTGGTTGTTTGCATAATTCTTAGTCAAATATGGTTGAGAAACATGCTTAAACTTAACCGTATGAAGTATTCATGCGAATGGATCATGCTAATGGACCATACGCATGAACACTTCATGCTAATGGACCTGTCGCACGACTGAACCAGGACACTGGATCAGTCGCACGATTGTGACATGTGATTGACTCAGTCGCAAGACTGGACCTTCAGTCATGCGGATGGATCAACCGCATGCTTCAGTCACACGACTAAACCATGCTAATGGTTCACTTGTACGAATGGAAAACCCTAACCTATAAATACTACTTAATTCGTGGAAAACGTAAGAATTCGAATACCTACGCAGATACTAGTACCCTAGTCGTCCAGAGGCTCAAGAAAACCCGTTCCAACTTCATAGTTTGTCTCTAATCAATTCTCGTTCGTTCTTAACATTTGTTTCATCGCAGGATTGATCAGATTGTTGTTCTCACTGATTAGATCACCAATCAAATAGGATTCCGCACTATTTGAGTCGGTATACGCGCAGAATCAGTTAGTACTCCGTACGTACACGGTCCTAACAAAGAATACACTTGATTTGGAGAGCACAAGCTTAGATATCATGATAGCAAAAATTAAAGCTCTTAAGTTGGATGAAAGAAGCAGAAACTTGAGTGGACCTCCAGTTATAGAGGCATACAAATTTCCCTCAAAAACTCATTCTGTGGAAAATGCCTTTATAACTGAAGAAGATAATTTTCTGTCATCTAGAGATCAATCCAGAACCACTAGATTCATTGCATCATCTCAACAACACAAGCAATCATCACCCAATCCATCAACTTCCACACCCACTAGCATGCCTGTTGATAAAAAATCTGAAGAACAAAAGGCTACTTACAATGCCTTTGTTGCTAGCTTTGAAGCATAATTGGGAGGAAGACTCACTTCAACACACTTGATACAAGAATATCTAGAAGAAATAGATCCAGACGATGTTGAACAAATGGATTTATAATAGCAAATGGCCATGATTGCTATCAGAGCAAAGAAATTCTTTAGAAAGGGGAAGAAGCTAAGTTTGAATGAAAACACGAAGCTTGGATATGACAAATCCAAGGTGAAGTGTTTCAACTGTGGTATGACAGTCACTTCTCAAGGGAATGCAATGCACCCCACAGAAGCAACAACAACAGTAAGGCCCCATTCCCGGGATGCTTACAGTTGGACAATTAACGCATTATTACATATATAATACATAATTCATAAAATAAGCAACGGAAATAAGTTATCAGAAACCATTCGTTTCATTTATAAATACTGTTGTTAAGCAATACAACATTGTTAAAATTACAAAAGCCTCATTCAATTACATTACCAAACAAAAATATTATTATGCGTGAATGGATGCCAATCTTGCCCTGCCGAGTAGCCTCCCCGTGTGTCATCCTCAGCAACATTACCTTCCAACTGAAAATGCATAAAAGTCAGTATTGCTGAATGAGTTCTAGTTTTAAAGTATTAATACTTTATACAGTTCATATAGGAAAATACTCTTTCTTAACAAAATAATTTTTTTACTTTCATACGTGATCATTCATCGTTCATACAACAAGGCATAACCTTATTCATCATTCATTATCTCACGTACTCGTTCATTTCGTACTTTATCATTTTCTTTCACGTAATCGTTTGTTTCGTACTTTACCTTTATCTTTTACTGTTTCTAGATCCTGTCAAAACTTTACCCCCATCATGGCCCGAAGCCACCATTCTGAGCATAAAGCCTCATCATTCTGCGGCACAAAGCCACTTCATATCCAGGCACAAAGCCTCATCATTTTTGGGGTAAAATGATAAGGATCCTGTTTCGTACAATGGATCAGTCACCAAGACTGATTCCCCTGTGTGTGAACCCTCATGGGTTAGCCAAAATCATACGTTATAATGCACACAGTTGAGCTGACAACTCTCATGAGTTATGATCCTCCTTTCATTTTGCTTGCAAAGCCTTTTCTTTCATTTGTTCTTTATGTTCCATATTCATTATCATTAATCTTATCTCTTTCTTTAATGATAATACTTTACATTTATGATTATAGACATACCACGTAAAGTCACACATCAATACATATAAGGAACATAAGAACAGAACATACCCATGCATAAAATAGGCACATCTAAGCCTTAAGTCAAACTAGGGTCAAAACCCTAAAATTCTGATCTTTCCAAAAATCTCAGAAAAATTCTAAGTGTTCTAAGAGTTTTAGCACTATGCAAGCCATGAGGCCTGTTTAGGCGTTTCAGCACTATTTGGGCGCATGGACTTAGCACTTAGGCGTTTCAGCTTAATTTCTAGGCGTTTCTACTGTTCAGGCGCATGAGCCTGTACTTAGGCGCATGAGCCTGTACTTAGGCGCATGAGCCTGTACTTAGGCGCCTGAGTATACATGTTGGGCACATGAGTACTATTGGGGCGCATGACCCCACACATAGGCATCAGGCCAAATTTCCAAGCGCATGAACCACTTTTCAGGCGCATGGCCATATACTTAGTTTTTCTAAGGCATTTCTAGGCGCAAGAGCTACTGTTTAGGCACATCAGCCTATACTTAGTAATTTCAGACCATATTTTAGGCGCATGAGGTTACTGTTTGGGTGCATGAGCATAGACTTAGGCTTTCTAGTCAATTTCCCAGGCGCATGGGCCCTGTTTGGGCGCATGAACATCACTTAATATTTTCTAAGGCAATTTACCTAGGCGCATGGGCCCTGTTTAGGCACATGACCACCTACTTACATGTTTCTAAGTTGTTTTTTTCAACCCTAAACATCATTATAACCTGTTCTAAGCTTGTTACACCCATTCTGAACCTCAAACAAGCATTCACGACCATAAAACATCAACATACAAACATAATTACACACACTTACATATACAACAGTTGTAAAATGTTTTGTTGCATTTTCAGCCTTAAAAGGTTGTAAAACAAGTAAAAGACGGGGTCTAGAACTCACCTAGGCTGCTTCCAAGTTCAACTCCTTCAACTTCAAACTTTCAAAGGTTTGTAACACCAATTTCAATTTCAGCCCCTTTTTCCTTGAAAATCCGGGAGAAACTTCTCCTTTTCTTCTTCTTCCTTTTTTAGTAGAAAAGTAGATGAGATTGATACTAATATGTGCGGCTATACTTCAAATATTATTATAATATTTGACTTTTGCACCTTTTACATTTAGCCCCCTCCACTTTGTTTTCTTTTCTTTTCTTACAGAATACTTTTCTTTCCTTTTTCTTATTTCCTTTCTTTCTTTTATTTTAGACAAAATTTCCGGGTGTTACAAGTCTACCCCCCTTAAAGAGGTTTCGTCCTCGAAACCCGTCACTCTTCGAATAACTATGGGTAATGCCATCTCATCTCTTCTTCAGTCTCCCACGTAGACTCCGAACCCTTTCCGTGTTTCCACTGCACACGCACCAGTGGAACCACTTTATTCCTCAGTCTCTTCTCTTTTCGATCAATGATGGCCATTGGTTGCTCCACATAGTTGAGCCGTTCATCTACTTCAATGTCCTCCAGTGGTACAATCAAATCTTCATCGCCTAAACACTTTCTCAGATGAGATACATGGAATTTCGGATGAATTCCACTTAACTCATCAGGCAATTCTAATCGATAGGCTACCTCTCCTACACATGCGGTGATTCGAGAAAGGCCCTATGTACCTCATGCTCAGCTTACCTTGCTTTCTGAACCGAATAATTCCCTTCCAAGGTGAGACCTTCAACATAACTTGGTCACCCACCTTGAATTCGATTGGTCTACGCCTCTTATCGGCGTGCGACTTTTGTCTATCCTTCGTCGCTTTCATGAAGGCTTTGATCTTTTCTAACTTTTTAGTTGTAGCCTCGATCACCTCAAGGCTTCCCAACTCTTTCTGTCCAATGTCACCCCAACATACGGGCGTCCTACACCTCCTACCGTATAGTATCTCATATGGTGGCATACCAATACTGGCATGATAACTGTTGTTGTATGAGAATTCTGCTAACGGTAAGTGATCATCCCAATTCCCTCCAATATCAATCACGCATGCTGGAAGCATATCCTTAAGCGTCTGAATCATCCTCTCAGATTGACCATCTGTCTGAGGATGGTAAGCTGTGCTAATTATAGCCTCGTCCCCATCGAATCATGAAATCTCTTCCAAAACTTCGATGTGAATCGGGTGTCATGATTCGACACGATAGACACCGGCACACCATGACGAGCTACAGTCTACTTGATGAACAGATTCGCCAGTCTCTCGGATTAATACGTCTCGCGGATCGTTAGGAAGTGAGCACTCTTGGTTAGACGATCAACTATCACCCAAATGGTATCGTACCCTCTCGCCGTACGTGGTAACTTTGTTATGAAGTCCATGGTGATGTGTTCCCACTTCCACTGGGGTATATCCAACGGTTGGATCTTCCCGTATGGTTTCTGATGTTCTGCCTTCACTTGCAAACAAGTAAGGCACTTGCTCATGTATTCTACTACGTTTCTCTTCATTCCTAACCACCAATAATCTTTCTCCGTAACGAGGGATCCACATTCGTCCAAAGCGGGTTCTAATTCCGTGAGCGTTCTCACCCAATTCTGCGACTAGACCCTTCATTCGTTCGGAATTAAGGCGATCTTCTTTCAATGCCTCATCTTGAATTTCTTTCACCTGGGTCATCACGTCAGCGGTCATAACCAACTGATAAGCCTTCACCCAAATCGGCTCGGGTCTCTCTTTTCGATTAAGGGCATCGGCCATAACGTTGGCCTTACTCGGATGATAATGGATCTCACAGCCATAGTCCTTAATGAGCTCTAACCATCTCCTCTGTCTCATGTTGAGATCCTTTTGCTCGAAGAAATACTCCAAGCTTTTGTGGTCAGTGAAGATGGTGCACTTCGTCCCGTATAAGTAGTGCCTCCAAATCTTCAATGCGAAGACCACCGCTGCAAGCTCTAAGTCATGAGTAGGGTAGTTGACTTCGTGGATTTTCAACTGACGGGACACGTAGGATATTACCTTCCCTCATTGCATCAATACGTAACCTAATCCTAAATAGGAAGCATCCGAATAGACCACTAAGTCCTCACTCCCTTCGGGTAATGTCAAAATAGGAGCTTGAGTTAAAAGAGGAGCTTGAGTTAATCTCGTCTTTAATTCCTCAAAAGCATCCTCCTTCTTCTGTCCCCACACAAACTTTACATCCTTACGATTCAATTTAGTCAAAGGCAAGGCTATCTTGGAAAAGTCTTGGATGAATCTCCCGTAATAACCCGCCAAACCCAAGAAACTACGAATCTCGAATGATGTCTTTGGAGATTTCCATTGCATCACTGCCTCAACTTTTGCCGGGTCCATCATGATTCCTTTAGCATTTACCACGTGACCCAAAAATTGAACTTGGCGCAACCAAAAAGAACACTACGAGAACTTAGCATACAACTTCTCCATTCTAAGTGTCTCCAACACCTTGCGTATGCGGCCGAGTTGTTCTTCCTCATGTCTCGAATAAATCAGGATATCATCAATAAACACAATCATTGATTTGTCTAACATTGGCTGACACACTCGGTTCATCAAATCCATAAAGGCAGCTGGCGCCTTAGTTAGACCAAAAGACATAACGAGAAACTCGTAGTGTCCATAACGTGTGCGAAAAGCTGTCTTAGGAACATCCTGCTCCTTCACCTTCAACTGATGGTAACCAGATCGAAGATCTATCCTTGAGAACCAACTGGCACCTTGGAGCTGATCAAACAAGTCATCAATCCTCGGTAACGGATACCGATTCTTTACCGTCAACTTATTTAGTTCTCGGTAGTCGATGCACATCCGCATACTACTGTCTTTTTTCTTCACGAATAAGACCGGAGCACCCCATGGAGAGATACTCGGTCGAATGAATCCTTTATCCAACATCTCTTGAAACTGAACCATTAGTTCCTTCATCACTGATGGAGCTAAACGATACGACGCCTTAGCAACAGGTTAGGCATCGGGTATCAGATCAATGTGGAACTTGATCTCACGGTCTTTTGGACTCAAGAAGTGCATTAAGGAAACAATACATATAAAGGATAATGCTTGCCATAAACAAACATAATGTGTTCTAACATTCAAATAATCATTAATTAACACATTAGCATTATTAACATTCATAACATACACTAATTAAGCTTAAAATTCTTTTTCAGGATTGTAGATAAGATGAATTTTTTGACAAGTTTTGGCAGCGGATGAAGAACTGCCCACAGCGGATGACTAAGAATATGCAGCGGTTGAAGAACAAGTCCAAGTGTCTACAGCGGATGCACAACATACACAGTGGATACATGTCCACAGCTGATGAACTGTTCACAGCGGATGTATATCCATATCGGATGAACATTCCACAGCGGACAACATACAAAGCATTAGTGTTCACAACGGACAACATCAACACACAGCGGATAGTTTATTCAACATCCACAGCGGACATCTTAGCTTCCACAACGGACAGCTTATCTTACATAAGGGTAGTTTAGTAGTTGTAAATAGCTTTTTGTATGGGCTATAAATAGCATTCTACCCTAATCCTTTGTAAGCTTTTGAACAATAAATATACAAATATTTTCAGCATCTTTCAAACACTTGCAATTCATACACACACAATCACACACACTGATATCATAAGCATTAATCATGGGTTTCCGCACCATGTTTGATGTTTGTTGAATTTGATATAACAAAAAAATTGTTATATTGTTTGAGAGATTAGAAAAGATCCTTAGGGAAATCAACATTATCAACAATTTCATTCTATTCAAAGTATGAGTTGATTGATTGATATTTTGATTTCATCACGGTCAGGTGGCACACCGGATAAATCCTCAGGGAACACGTCCGGGAAGTCACATACCACTGGTACATCGGATATTTATGGTACTAATGTGTCCACATCCTTCACGTAGGCCAGATAGGCACTACATCCACATCTGATGCACTTTTCTGCCACCGCCATCGAAATCACCTTCGGAACCATAGTGACACGATGACCGTAAACTGTCACTGAACTTCTATCGGGCGCAATTAATCGAATCATCTTCTTGCGACACACGATGTTTGCCTCATAGGTTGCTAACCATTCCATCCCTAGTACTACATCGAATCTGCCTAGGGGCATCACATGCATTTTAGCAAAAAACCTACGACCTTCTAGTTCTATGGCACAACCCTCTATCATATCAGTAATTCTAGTAGACTTACCAATAGCAGTTTCTACGTCAAAAGATTCATCAACACTTCTACTACTAACAGAAAATTCATCACAGAAGGCAGTAGAAATGAAACTCCACCTAGCACCAGAATCAAATAACACAGAGGCAAAAGTTTGGTTTACTAGAAACATACCTAACACAACATCAGGGTCTACCCTGGCCTCCTCTGTGGTCATCGTGAAGGCTCTAGAACTTTCCCTCTGTCCTTCTTCTGCCGGCTTCTTCTTCATCCCAGAACCCTCAACCCGTGGCTTCTTTCAGTCCCTGCTCACATGGCCTTCCTCGCCACAGCTATAACACCGTATAACTCCACACATCTTCGCCACATGACCGGGATTCCCACACTTTAAGCACACATTCTCTCTCCACCTACATTCACCCGTGTGCTCCCTTCCACATCTACCATACCTCTCCGTCCCCGAGCTTGATAACACCGCCCTACGGTCATCCACCTTCATCCTTTTGTAGTTTGGAGTGAAACCACCACGTCCAAACCTTTTCCTGCCCCAGATTTTGTCACCACCATCCATCTTCTTTAACTCCACCACCACCGACTCATCTCTTTCATCATACAGCCTACCCGCCAGATCTACTACCAACCGAAAGGTACCCGATCGGGCTGCAATCAGATGCCAGCGGATGTTGGCTGACAATCCTTGGATGTACTTCTTTATCTTCATTGACACTGGCATCACCTGATCCGGTACCAACCTTACCATCTCCTTAAACTTAGTGGTGTATTACTGGTGTGTCATGGTGCCTGCCTCTAGCAGTTGGAACTCCCTTTCAATTTTTTCCAACTCCCGGTGAGGACAGAACTCCTCAATCACCAACTTCTTCAATTCTGGCCACCTTATCTTTCTAATGGCCCTGCTACCCTCGGCCTAGACAATGTTGTCCCACCAGCATAAGGCCGAGTCCACAAACGAGTGGGTAGCAAACTTCACCTTCTGATCTTCTCGGCACTCGCTGATATCAAGCACCGCCTCCATCTTCCTCACCCATCAATGAGTAGCAGCAGCATTGCCATTTCTATCAAATGTTGGGGGCTTGCATCCCTGAAATGCCCTGTAGTTGCAACCCCGTGTAGTTTCCTGCACTGCTTCTTCATCCTCCTGTTCGCTCGAGACAACCGTCTCGGCCTCCGATCATTCTCTTTCCTCTCTTCCTGTGGTCCTCTTCCTTTCTTTCTTCTCATCCTACCTTATAGCTTTAATAACTTCAGTCACCACAGATGGCAGAATCGACTGCATGGTTTGGTGCACTTCCTCTGCTACTGCCTCTTTCACCGAGGCCCTTAAGTTCATACTCTTATCACCACCTTCCTGGTGATGTATCTCAGGCTCTTCACGGGGCCTCTCAGTAGTCTTAGCCTTATTCCTAGTAGCACGTGGTTCAGCACCACGTCCCTAGAGGCCTTAGACGATCTACCCCTAACCATCCTCTAATCACTATAAGATTCAGACACTAACATGGTCATTCGAGGTAATAGCTCAGTTTATGTTGAGTATAGTAAGTCTTTAATTACAGTGGCCAGTTGTGATTAGCCACTTACTTTACTCTCCACACCCCAAGCATTTCCTATCCTGACTACTCCAGCATCTAAATATACTATAAGCACATAATCAAATAGCACACGCACATAACTCCAATTAAATTCGAGAAAAGAAATACCTGATGGCACGTAGCTATTTGGGCTGGCATCCATTTCCTTTAGTCCCATTCTAAGTTTAAGATTAGGTTTTTGAAAATAGTTTACCCAATTCATTTAAACTTTAGCTCTGATACCAACTTGTAAGGCCTCGTTCCTGGGATGCTTACAGTTGAACAATCATTGCATTATTACATATATAATACATAATTCATAAAATAAGCAGTGGAAATAAGTTATTAAAAACCATTCATTTAATTGATAAATACTATTGTTAAGCAATACAACATTGTTAAAGTTACAAAACCCTCATTCAATTGCATTATAAAACAACAATAATATTATGCGTGAATGGATGCCAGTCTTGCCCTGCCGAGTAGCCTCCCCGTGTGCCATCCTCAGCAACATTACTTGCCAACTGAAAATGCATAAAAGTCAGCGTTGCAGAGTGAGTTATAGTTTTAAAGTATTAAAATACTTTATACAGTTCATATAGGAAAATGCTCTTTTAAAACAAAATACTTTCTTTACTTTCATACGTGATAATTCATCGTTCATACAACAAGGCATAATCTTATTCATCATTCATTATCTCACGTATTCGTTCATTTCGTACTTTATCATTTTCTTTCACGTAATCGTTCATTTCGTACTTTATCTTTATCTTTCACTGTTTCTAGATCCTGTCAAAACTTTACCCCCATCATGGCCTAAAGCCACCATTCCGGGCACAAAACCTCATCATTCTCTAGCACAAAGCCACTTCATATCCAGGTACAAAGCCTCATCATTTCCAGGGTAAAGTGACAAGGATCCCGTTTCGTACTATGGATCAGTCACCAAGACTGATCCCCCTGTGTATGTACCCTTATGGGTTAGCCAAAATCGCATGCTATAATATACACAGTTGAGCTGACAACTCTCATGAGTTATGATCCTCCTTTCATTCTGCTTGCAAGCCTTTTCTTTCATTCATTCTTTATGTTCCACTTTCATTATCATTAATCTTATCTCTTTCTTTAACGATAATACTTTACGTTTATGATTATAGATACACAACGTAAAGTCACACATTAATACATATAAGGAACGTAAGAACAGAACATAACCATGCATAAAATAGGCACATCTAATCCTTAATTCAAACTAGGGTCAAAACCCTAAAATTCTATCTTTCCAAAAATCTCAGAAAAATTCTAAGTGTTCTAGGCGTTTTAGCACTATGCAGGTGCATGAGGCCTATTAGCGTTTTAGCACTATTTGGGCACATAGACTTAACACTTAGGTGTTTCAGCCTAATTTCTAGGCGTTTCTACTGTTCAGGAGCATGAGCCTGTACTTAGGCGCCTAAGTAAACATGTTGGGCACATGAGCACTATTGGGGCGCATGACCCCCCACTTAGGCGTCTGGCCAAATTTCCATGCGCATGAACCACTGTTCAGGAGCATGGGCAAATACTTAGTCTTTATAAGGCATTTCTAGGAGCATGAGCTACTGTTTAGGCACATCAGCTTATACTTAGTATTTTCAGACCATATTTTGGGCGCATGAGGGTACCGTTTGGGCGTATGAGCCTAACTTAGGCTTTCTTGTCAATTTCCCAGGCGCATGTGCCCTATTTGGGCGTATGAACATCACTTAATATTTTCTAAGGCAATTTACCTAGGCGCATGGGCCCTGTTTGGGTGCATGACCACCTACTTATGTGTTTCTAAGTTGTTTTCTTTCAACCCCAAACATCATTATAATCTGTTCTAAGTTTGTTACACCTATTTTAAACCTGAAACAAGCATTTACAACCATAAAACATCAACATACAAACATAATTACACATGGTTATATATACAACAGTTATAAAGTCTATTTTTCATGCATTTTTAGCCCCAAAATGGTTGTAAAACAAGTAAAAGAAGGGGTCTAGAACTCACCTAGGCTGCTTCCAAGTTCAACTCCTTCAACTTAAAACTTTCAAAGGTTTCTAACACCAATTTCAATTTCAGCCCCTTTTTCATTGAAAATCCGAGAGAAACTTCTCCTTTTCTTCTTCTTCCTCTTTCAGTCGAAAAGCAGATGGGATTGATACTAATATGTGCGGCCATACTTCAAATATTATTATAATATTTGACTTTTGGACCTTTCACATTTAGCCCCCTCCACTTTGTTTTCTTTTCTTTTTCTTTTATTTTAGACAAAATTTTCAGGTGTTACAACAACTATCAGAGAAATTCTCATAGTCAACCATCTTCTTAATCAATTTTAACTCCTCAATCAAGTTATCAAAATCAATTTTAGCATCAGCATCATCATCAACAATCTCATCAAAGTTATTATCAACTGACTCAGCAAGCCCATGGAAACAGTCTATCAACCTCAAATGCACTTATCATCAGACAAGATGGAGTCTGCGATTGGAGCCTGTATGTAGAGGATGTCAAAACATAATTTCAAAATCATGCACTGATGGCTCACATCAATGATAGTCCAACTCCCATGCCATCTGAGGTAAAATCAAATCTCTATAGTGAAAAATGCATTAATGAATTACAGGGATACAAAGAACATAATCACAAACTGGCTGCTAAAATCAAAGAAGAAAAGGTAAAATATGAAATGTTAAGACATAAAATAAAAAGCTTTGAAATCAAAATCAAGTCATTACTTTCAGATATTGAAAAACTGCATGGTGAAAAGTATACTCTTGTTGCTGAGAATAAGAGGTTAACTGAATTGTTAACCAAAACCAAAGCTGAACAATCAGCTACTGAATTGAAACTTGAAAAGTTTCAATTCTCTTCTACCAAGCTACAAGAGTTACTTGATTCATAAAATGATCCCATGGACATAACTGGGATAGGATACAATTCTTGTCCTCCACCTTACAATGATAATTACACTGTTATGCCTGAGCCACTCACTTTGTCTAAAACAAATAAACCTAAAGTTACTGAAACAAAAACAACAATTTCACTGATAACTAATCCTCAAAATAATCCAAATGTTTAAATTGAAACAAATAAGGATAAAATCAGATTAGGTCATCCCATCAAGATCAAAGAGTGCTCAGATAAATATGTAAGTGTCAAGAAACAAAAGAGTCCAGTCAAGGTAATTGTTCCTTTTGTGAAATTCATTCTAGAAAGACTCAAAGTGATTGAGAATGCTAAAGTGTCCTTGAAACCAACTGCTGAAAGCAGGTCTGATAGTGAGATTAATTCTACTAAAAATTCAAGCAAATCAGAAAAGGTTTCAATGAAAACAAAAGGCAAAGCACTAGGTTTCTCCTTCATTTAGACTGAAATCACCCAAGATTCAAACACCAAAAATGAAAATTGAACTGAACTCACCATAGAAATCAAAACAAGAAATAGGTTTTTATATCTTCAACATAAAGGATGTTGATCAATTTGATTCAGAGGTGAGAAAGACTCAAAAAAAGCAAAGACATCTTTTATACAAATAATATTGTAGAATTGTGAAACAATTTACTGATGTTAAAAATGATAAACTTGCTTCTTTAACAATAGCAAAACAAGAGTCAAAATTAAAACTAGTTAAACATAATGAAGATTCATCCTCCAAAACGAAGATCAAGCAGATGTACTATGAAAATTGTGACATGTCCAATCACAACACAGTTAAGTGTTAATTTAATCAATATTGCTCATTATGACATGAACAATCATTCAAACAAAAACTGTTATTTTAACAAGTATTGTTTTGTATGTGATATGACATATCACAATACATCTGATTGCTTCTTCAATCAGAAAGGCTTGAGAATTCCATAAAACAAGCCCATCTTACCAATTTCAACTGTGAAGATCAAAGCTAGAAGTCCATAACATAATAAAAATTCAAGAATTTCAAATTCTGATGATGACTTCTATGACAATTGGCAGTCAAAGAGTGTAAAACAAAATTTAAATAAAATTATGAAACAATCACTCAATGTCTTTCCTAGATATAAAACAAAAGTGATTTTTGAAAATCAAAAGTGTGCCTAATTTCTATCTAGAAATAGGGATCAAAGGTTTGACTACTCTTTTGACACTTCGGTTGAAATTGAGCAGAAGAAAACAAGAAGAATCTCACACAAATCCATCAGAGCATCGTCCTCTAAGCCACAACTTAGAGGAAAATATCAAGAAGTTATAGTCATGGATAGGAACGGGCAACCCAAGACCATCTGGCTTGGGATCCATATTTTAACTAGTTTCTTTTTTCTTATAGGGTTGTCCATACATGTCCAACAGTTTATGGTATGTGGATAGTGGATGCTCCCGACACATGACAGGAGACAGTTCCCTCCTTCATGACGACAAGCATATTCAAGGAACTACTGTAGCATTTGGTGGAGATTAACAAGGTAGCAGAATTACTTGTGAAGGATCTGTGATGAATGGATTACTCAGCTTTGACAGAGTGAACTACTGCGAGCAGCTAATTTTAATCTTCTTAGTGTGTCTCAGATTTATGACAAGAAATGATCCACTTACTTCACTGACACTTATTGCTACATACTGAAACCAGGATTTCAAATTCCTGAACAATGGGTTGTCTTGAAGACTCTAAGGAAGAATAATACATATGTCTTAAACCTTAATTCTACACATCCTAAAGAAAAAACATGTCTTTTGTCTAAAGCATCATTGATGAATCACAACTGTGGCATAAACGCTTGGGACATTCAAATTTCAAAAACATGAACATATTGGTCAAAGGAAACCACGTTATTGGTTTACCTAAAGAGGAATTCCATTTCATTGACCATTATTCAGCATGTCTCAAAGGAAAATAACACAAGTCTTCTCATAAACTAAAGCTTATGAACACAAACAATACTCCATTGAAGTTGCTTCACATGGATCTTTTTGGACCAACTCATGTTATGAGCATTGGAAAGAAACAATACTGTTTGGTGATCATTGATGACTATTCATGTTTTATATGGGTTTTCTTTTTTACTTCATAAAAATGAAGTATCATAAATAATAAAAGACTTTATCACCAAAATTGAGAATCAAGTTGATCATAAAGTAAAATCAATTAGAAGTGATAATGGAAAAGAATTCAAAAATGAAGATCTAAGTTAATTTTGTACAACCAAAGGCATTGGTCATCCATTTAGTGCAGCTAGAACTCCTTAATAAAATGGAGTAGCTAAAAGGAGAAATTGAACACTAATTAAAGCAGCATGAACAATGCTAGAAGATGCTAAACTGCCAATTACCTTTTGGGCAGAAGCAGTTAACACATCTTGCTTTGTACAAAATTAAACTTTGATAGTCAAAGGAAGCAACAGAACACCATATGAACTTCTCTTTCACAAAAAACCATACATTGGATTTTTCAAGTCATTTGGTAGTCCTGTATCAATATTAAACACCCGAGATCATTTAGGAAAGTTTGCTTCAAAGTCTGATGAGGGATTCTTTGTAGGTTATTCTTCAGTCTCAAAGGCTTTCAGAGTGTTTAATCCGAGATTAAACATCATTGATGAATCAACTAATGTTCAATTCAATGAACATTCCTTTCCTAAGTTAGTAAATGGTCCCGACTAGTTGTTTGATATTGACTCAGTTTCTTTTCAAATGTAGGTAACCTACAATCAGCTGGAACTTCCAGAATAGTAGAAAGAAGAGACGATTTATTTTCGTACGATCCCACCTATATCTACTGATCAACTTGATGAAGATGTTCCATTGCAAGCTAATCCTCTCAGATAAGTACCTCAAAATCAGAGCATTTCAACTGAAGCTGGTCCTAGTTCACTTCCATTTACTTTAGATGAACCATCAAATGAAATGAGGAATCTAGAACCAGCTACAGAGCCAGTTGAAACTAAGAGAAATACCAATGATGATAGTGTTCAAAGTGCAGCAGATGCTAAAGTAGAAACAGATGAAGCCTTTGATTACTTTCATCACTCTCCAACATCACAACCTGAACGTGCCTCTTACCATGATGATTTAAATGTCTCTAACCTTGATGTATTAATTGCTGGTGACTACATTCCAACCACCAGGATACATAAGGATCATTCAATGTCAATCATCATTGGTGAACTAGATGAGCGGGTGACTAGAAGCAAGTCAAGTATTATAAATATCTGTTTGTTTTCTTGCTTTCTATGTCAAACAGTACCCAAGAACATAAAGGAGTATCTTCAAGACAATAGCTACATCGAGGCAATACAGGAAGAGTTACTTCAATTTAAGAAACAAGAAGTATGGTAACTGGTAGATCTACCCGAAGGTCAATACCCTATCGCTACCAGATGGCTGTACAAGCGAGACTGATGATAGGGGCATTGTCATTAGAAACAAAGCAAGATTAGTGGCATAGGGATACACTCAAGAAGAAGGAATAGATTATGATGAAGTGTTTGCTCCTGAAGCCATATTAGAATCCATTAGACTTTTCCTTGCGTACTCTGCATCCATGAAATTCATAGTGTACCAAATGGATGTAAAGTGTGGTTTTCTGTATGGCAAAATTTTCGAAGAAGTCTATGTGAGTCAACCTCCAGGGTTTGAAGACCCGGATTTCCCTCATAGGGTATATAAGCTTGACAAAGCATTGTATGGTCTACATCAAGCCCCACGAAAGTGGTATGAGACTCTATCATCCTTCCTTCTTGCATATGGGTATGAGGGATGAAAGATTGATCAGACACTTTTCAGAAAAAGAAAAGGAAAAGAAATGTTGCTAGTCCAGATTTATGTGGATGATATCGTTTTTGGCTCAACAAACAAGAAATTCTACAAGGACTTTGAAGACCTTATGCATTCAAGTTCCAAATAAGTGCAATGGGGGAATTCACTTTCTTCTTAGGGTTGCAAGTACAACAAACAACAGATGGAATCTTCATCAATCAATCCAAATATATGGAAACCATATTGAAGAAATTTTATTTTACAGATTGATAGTCCATTAGAACTCCTATTGATACAAAGATAAAGATAGGTCTAGATTCAGAAGGAAAACCAGTGGATCAGACTTATTATAGATTTACGATTAGATCACTCATGTATCTAACAGCAAGTAGACCTAACATAATGTTTGGTGTATGTGTTTGTGCCAGGTATCAAGCAGATCCCAAGGAATCTCATGTAAATGCAGTCAAGAGGATATTCAGATATCTCAAGTGGCAAGCCTGCACTTGGACTTTGGTATCCTAAGGAAGGAGATTTTAATCTTTATTCATATACAGACAGTGACTACAAGGGATGCAACTTCAATAGGAAGTCCACTTCTTGAGGTTTTCAATTTCTTGGTCCCAGGCTGGTCTCCTGGCAGTGCAAGAAGCAGACAAACGTGTTTGTTTCAATAGCGGAAGTTGAGTACATAGCAGCATCGGCTTATTGCTCTCAAGTTCTCTTGAATCAAAACCATATGCTTGACTATGGTTTTAACTTATTGCATTCACCAATTCACATTGATAACATAACAACAATGTTTATAACAAATAATCCAGTTCAGCTATCAAAAACTAATCACTTTGGAATTAGGTATCACTTTTTGAGAGACTGTGATGAAAAGGGGGTAATCAAATTGATACAGGTCCACATGGACAATCAATTAGCTGGTTTCACTAAGGCATTTGATCCTAGTCGGTTTGAATTCTTAGTTCAATCAATTGGCATGATTAACCTTGAACAAAAACCAAAATAAACAAAAACATTCAAATATCACAAAAAATACAAAAACAAGTTATTTTGTTGAAGAATATGCTTTATATAAGGGAGATGATATAATTATAGTCGTTATATAATTCAATGTGCTAATTTCAAAAAACTTAAAATGACTGACCTGACTTATCTGATATGCGGGTAGGCTCAGCTTGGAAAGGAAGAAACATGCTGTGATGAACTAAGGCTCATATTCAACTATGAAGCTTTCATCTCAAAGTACGTGTAAGTATTAGCTTATCCAAATATGTGTGTGCGTAATAACCTAAACACACCAGGTAATGATGCCTGATGAATCTCATTTACTCACATCAGTTTCTCCTCTGTTTTGCTGAGCAAAGATCTGGAGAAACAAGCACATAGTGTTGATGTTATGATCCAACAAGATTCCCAATGAGGAACACATCCAACTTGGATAAGCAATAAAAGAAATACATTCTATGTGAATGAACAAAAAGAATACCAAAGAGGATCACCTTCCAAAATGAAGTGAAAAAGAATCCTAATATGGATCAAATAAACAAAAGGATCAAAATAAAAGAATCCAATGAGGATCAATCAAAGTGAGATGTCATAATTTAAATGATCTGGACAAATAAGTTGTGAAAAAGTTCTATCATGCATTTCATACGGGTGGTTGATCTTGCAATGCTTTTGAGTGTCAGGTACATGTTGAATACTCAGTCAACTCAAAAACATGATAAAGACTACTAGCATCAAATATTAACCAAGCATGAGTTTAAGAGGACAAACATACCTTTAATCAATATATCCATGATTATGTCTATTTTACTAACATTTACTTGCACTTGTGAAATGTAAGATTAATATGATCCCAAATTAAGTGTAGTTCCTCTTCATGTATAGAAAAGAAAACAAAAATCACAAAAATTGTTTCTCTTTAAAGTTAAATCTTTAAAGCTTTTATCCCATATGGATATAAACTTTAAGGGAGTAATTAAAATTTTGACCATTATGTATAGTGTTTCCTTTCTTAAAAATATAAAAATAGGAAAAATAACTGTGTTGGTGCAGAAGTTATACCATAGTATCTTAGTATATGCAAATATCTTGAAGCATAAAAGTCCAAGATCAATCAATATCGGGACACTTGTATCACATCTGATGAACAATTCAATCCAAGCAAGAATTGACAAACCTAGCAACAGTCAAAAACTTCATAAACAGTCAAAAGCAAAAGACACATCTTCATAAAAGATAAAGCATCAAATCAAAAACAGCCAAAACTATCTAAAGTAGACACATTAAGATTTGACAGGTTTGAAAATTTAATGTAGGTAAGTGCATTGGTTAATGCGGGTGAAGGTAACTCAGGCATATAACCAATGCGAGTAATAGTTTTGATTCAAGAAAAACACAAGTGAAATTAATACGGACAAGTTAACTGCCCTGCATTAGTCTCACAACAAATGCTTAAAATAATTTTTAATGTATTAAAAACTTACGCAGATAGATTTGTTCATCCGTATTTGTTTACTCAGCCGCATTTCTTAAATACGGTTTACGTCAATACAGAAACTTTGTTGTGTATTTGTATCCAAATAAATTAGAAGTGTGCTTACACTCTTCTGTCATGGTGTGATAGAAGTTCAAGAAATGCGGACATTGATGATTGTTCATTCGCATTTGTTAAAGTAAATACGGCCAAGTAAAATGCTCTTCTGTATTTGCTACAGTTCACAAATGCTTGCTAAGTTAAAACTTCCACATTTGCTACAGTACACAAATGCTGACAAGTTAAAACTTCCACATTTGCTACAGTACACAAATGTTGACAAGTTTTACTCTTCCGCATTTGTAACATTATACAGATGCTGACAGAATTGTTCTTCCGTATTTGCTACAGTATTCAACCACATTTGTTTAAAAAACTTGTAAAATTTGTAAAAGCAATTATTTGACTATTTAAACAGATAAACAAGAGTCATTTAATACTTTTCAAATTTGAGAGACTTTCAAGTGCGACGAGTGAACATTCTTATTGTTCTTCACTCATCACCAAAATCATCACAAACAATCAGATTCTAGTGTTCTTCAAACATCATTTCTCCTCTATTTCGATCCTCAACAATAGTAGTATCAAAACAAGGTGATTTTCAAAGGATTCATTGAACTAATCATCGAACACATGATGAACGTAGAACCCTAGAAAAGAAAAGAATCACAAAAATCAACCTCAAACTAAGGATTGATAGACATTTCCGAGTGCAATGAAACCAATAATTATGAAAATTAACATTGAATGATTGATTTTCAGAACCCTAGGTTCATCGCATGAATAAGGGAACTAGAAGCTTGAAAATGTCGACTTCAAAACCTAGTTTTCGATGGTAAAAGATAGTCAAAACAGAAAAGATCATCAAAAACAAAGATAAAACATAACAAAATTGATCATTCATTATAAAATCAAGTTAGATCGAATGTTTATGAAACAATACCTATGATTTTTCAATTTTGACCAAAACAAAGTAAAAACAGAAACAGTCAACTTGAATTACCTGTGTAATTGGATGATTGTGAGTCAATTACTAATTCATATGTCTCTAATGCAGAGGTCAATGGCTAATCTCACGTGGAGCAAACTTCACAATGTTAGTGGATAGCTTGACCCTGATATCCCTGAAGCTGAAGGACTCAGAGACATGTTCAGACTTATCTATTACTAGAGTGTCTCATACCATCACTATGAGACCTGCTATATATGACAAGTTCATAAGATCTTTCTGGAGTAGTGCTGAAGTAAAAGAGATTGATGGTGTCAAAACCTTATCTGGGAGAATCACTGATGATCACACCCTTTCCATCACTAAAGAAGCTATGAAACAGTGTCTACAGTTTGGTGATGATGCTAATACTCCTCATGAACTTCAAGATGAGGAGATAATGAATTCTTTGCCAACATTGGGTATGAAGGAGGATATGAAGGAAAGCAGATGGTAAAAGGGTTATTGGATCAACAATGGAGGTTTTTGATACACATACTCCAACACTATCTGTCCTAATGAAAGACAGGCTAGAATGACATCCCAGTCACTACTTCATCTGTTATCTGTGCTCTATGCACAAACAGGCCATTCAACATGTCAACTTATATATTTAATGGCCTGGTTTCTAATATTCAAGAGGGAAGGAGACACATGTTTCTTATGTACCCAAGGTTCTTGCAGTGCTTCATCAGTGAAGCCTTTCCTCAATTAACACCTGTAGGACCTGTGATGGATGTTCCTCATTACAATACTAAGTCCTATAAGTACATCAAGAAAAGAGATCCCAGGAACTTCTATAGTAGGACTTTCTTTACTTTGCTTCCTTGGATGTTACAGTAGATTAACCAAGAAGAAGCTTTAGATGAACAAGAGGATGTAGCTCTAGTTGATGAGCAAGTTCATAAAGAAGAAGAACAAGCTGCTCCTGATCAATAACATGTTGATGAGCATGCTGAAGAAGCTCAAGAAGAACAAATGATAGTGTCATCATAGGTTGATGTAGGTAGTGATCTTCAAGCTGGGCCTTCTGTTTAAGAAGCTGATATTGAATCACCTTTCAAACCACCTCTAATTCATTCTCCTCCTATGTCTCCAGCTCACTTTTCTCCATTTTACCCTTCTCCAGCTGCTGTTGTACCTATTAAGTCTGGTGAATCTACCAGTTCTTTAGATGAATCCAAGTCATCTTCGGATGTGGAGGATTGTACAATCAGAATGCCTGTAACACAAGCTCAATCTAAAAGAGAAACATGAGTATGAAAATAGGGAAAGAGATAAAGAACTAGACAAACTCAAGGCTGAACTCAAATAATCTAGAGATGAAATCAGTGGGCATGTTGATACTGTCAACATACAGACGCTTGCCATGGAAGAACAAGAGAACTTGATTGAAGTTCAATCTGATATCATTGCTGATCTTCACAGACAAAATGAGACTTTAACAAAAAGGGTCTCAGAATTGGAAATGTTAATAAAGATCAAAGAAGAGTTAGCCAAGGAACAAGAAATCAAAGATGATGAACCTGAAAAGGAGAAGGAAATAAGTCTAGCTATGGTTGTGTACTCAAGTGAACAATTAGAATAAACCAATGAGTACGAGTTTGAATTTAAAGACTTGATCAAAGAGCTAGATAGCTATTCTGCTAAAGAATTCATAATTGATGATGAATTCTGGGATTTTGTGAAAGACCCAAGACCTCCATTAGAACAATAGTGGTGATTCCTCAATCTCCTGTGCCATTGGAGAAAGAGTTGAGCTTGATGATTGTTCGTGCTATCACCTTATCCCATGAGCAGAAAGAGCTCATCAGAAGGATATATGAAGAAATCAAAGAGAAAGGTTAAATTGTTGAAAAACTAGAAGAAGAACAAACACAACAACAAGGTGAATCCTCTATACCATCCTTATCCAGACCACTTATGCACACCTATGCAAGGAAGAGAAAGTACATGTCTGAAAAGGCTAAGGGTAGAAGGCCTGTTGAGGAAGAGGAACGTATCAAAAAGAAGCAAAAAGGTGATCCAAGAAGTCTAGCTGCTATAGCTGAACTTCTTGAAGAACACGAAAAAGCTGAGGAACAACTTAAGAAAATGATTGACCTCATAGATTTGGAAGAACAAGTGATTGAAGGACGATACCAGGTTGATGAACATGTTATCAAAGAAAGTCCTATGAAGGTAGAATCTTCAGTGGAAGAAATGGTGGAGAAAGCTCAAACAGATGATTTGATAATCAAGGTGATGTTCCTGATCAATCATGCAGATGAAGTGTTTGGGATGACTTATGAGTCAATGGTGGAAGAAGTAAACAAGATGAATATACTTCTGGATCCTACTCATATGACTGAGTATGAAAGAAAAATAGTCAAGTCAGCAGTCATATTCACTACTCCTCATGCCCAATTGTCTGAAGCTCCTTAAGCTTAAAATCCTGATCCCTATAACATGACTGATAAGGAAATGAAGGATTGTCTCTCCAAACAAGGATACACCAAAATAAGACTGGGTAACATGAAGACAAACCCACTTAGAACCGCAACCCTCCAAATGATTAATGAAAAGAAAGAAAGGATGAAGAAGTTAGAAGAGGAGGTTGTGAGGAGAAAACCTAAATCAAGAGTGACTACTCAAGATATCCAGCTCAATTCTAAAGGATCATGATGTCTTGACACCCATACTAAACAGGAATCCTAAGTGGTTTATTGAATCCTCTCAATTGAAACTTCAAGAGGGGTTAACCATATTAGAATTGATTCATTGCATGTCTTATCAAGTACTGTCTAAATCATTGCTTAGAAGTATGACAGTGACTGGAACATGTTCATGATCAAAAGGATCTCAGGGCTGGTTCAATTCTTCATAAAGTACTCTGCTCTAGTGAACTCCCTGTAGATTCATGATCTGAAAGAATTAGCAGATCTTCAATTGATCAATCATAATGCCATGCATAAGGGATATAAGTTCGAGGAGATTTTAAAGATTTTCAAAAGAACCAAAAACTTCAACTCACTTAAAGCTATCTGCTTAAGGAAAGACAAAACTTTCCAAGATCCCCTTGAGAAGAAAAGAAAAACCAAAAGGACTAAAGAGTTGGTATTTCCTGAATTGAATGTAAAACCAACAAACTCATTAAAGAGAAAGATGGTAGCTGGAACCCATTCTTCAATACCAGTCTCGAATGTATTCTATGATGAAAAGACATATGAATTGGTAATTAAAAGAAGGTGGGGAGGAAAAGAAGGGGCTAAAATCCGCTTGTTTAGTGGATATGAGGTCAGATTGCTTGATGAGTCCTATATCCACTACATCTTCACAAGACACTTCAGAGAAATCAATAACAAGCTTGGAGAGGCTGACATGTATTTCTTCCTAAAGTGTATCAAGATTTTGAAGATGGCTTATCACAGGATAAACCTCAAAAGAGAACAAAGAAAGAAGAAGAAGATTCCTCTCAACTTTGGAAGTATAATGAACCTTGAGGTGGATGTAGATGGATCTCTACTGATCCACAGTAATGGGTTGTCCACTATTAGTATGTGGGAACTAGTATCTTTATGGAAGATGCCTATTGAAGCCATCCACACTATGAGCCAAATAAAGATACATGTTCTGAGCATAGAAAAGATGAACGAATCAAGAGATTTTACCTACATGATCAAGGCAATCTTGAATCCATCTCTACCAGAGCCAAGTTCAGCTCCATTATTACCAGTCCAAGCATCAGCAAAAGACCCAGTAGAATCTTCACAACCTTATCCACCATCAAACCCTTAAAGTACTTAGGCTGTATAATCCTTAGGAGGAGTATTGTTGGACCCTGAAAGGATCATACATGCCAATTCAAGAGGTGGTTGATGGTTGTTCTGCTGGTGAAATCCCACAAGTCCAAGAAGATATGCAGGTGAAGAACAAAGACTAAATGTTGGCTATCTGCATTTGTTAATACGGATGACCAATGAACATATGCTGACAAGTATTTGTTCTTTCACATTAACTAATACGGATACACAGAAGAATTACTGAAAAATGTTTGCTCATCCGTATTTGTCAATGTGGATGACCAAACACTTAATACGGAAGATAGGAGAAATGCTGATGAAGCTCAAGGCATCCGCATTAGTTAATGTGGATGGTCGAACACAAATGCTGATGAAGCCTTTTGTACTTAGACTAGTGATAGTTATCAGGGTAATTTAGTCATTTTGTACAGGGTTTATGTTAGCCTATAAATAGAACAAAATATCCATCATATGTAAGTTTTTTGTTTATGTAAGATACCTAGTGCTCAAGTTACAAGGTTCTAAGGTTGTCAACTCACTATATTGAAAACCATAGCACCCACTGCAACTTGTTTCTCACCAATCACTATACAAAGCATTTATGAGTATTATTTCAGCATTTAATGTTCTTTGATTCTGTATTTTTGCTACTTAATCATTGACTCAATCATCATATTTGATCCTTGTTGAAGTCACATCAACAGAGAATATCATTCTTGGACCTAGTCATCATGTAAGCTTTGTAACACTTGTAAGAACTTGAGAGCAACATACATCATTCTTGAAAAACATGTTTGAGTGTTCTTGTTATTGTTCTTTACTTGTGTTCATTTTTCATCTAATTCGATTCCCTATTTCATCTGCTAAGTGTTATAAATTTCCTAACACTATGAAACTATTACATTGACCCCCTTCACCGGTCTTGCAATTGGTGCTAGAGCATTTCAGGCTCTTAATTGTAAGATATCACCATCTTAGATCTCTTTAGTTTCACAAAGCACTTATCAGCTCAAATGGCTATCTGAAAGGCTGATATTGAAACCTAAACCATGACAAAGTCTCCATTAAACACTCCTGATGATTTGATACTTGGTGCCAACGTATGGAAAGATTCATCAAGTTTTAAGACAACAAGATGTGGAGATCTGTTATTAAAGTACCTCATATCCCAAGCACCTCTTCTGCCACTACTGTAGGCAGGATGATACCAAAGGAAATGGTTGATTATTTTGAAGAAGATTAGAAGAAATTTGATGTAGATCAGAAAGCTATGACCGCTTTCAAACTACTCTTCCAAACTCTATCTACAGAGGCTTAAAGAAGTGCAAAACTGGTAAGTAGCTCTAGGATGCACTTAAGCTTATTTATAAGGGGTTTGAGAAAGCCATGGAAAACAAGAAAGACATCACAAAGCAACAGTTTGAGAACTTCACCTATAAGACAGGTGAAACCATGACTCAATAATACTTTAAGTATATGAAGATTATGCATACTCTAATGGATGTGGGAGTAAAACTTGAGAATAGGGATAATGTAAGGAAGTTCATGTTCTCTCTTCCTAAACAATAGATTCATTATTGTGTGACCATTAAGAGAAATGCAAATCTTACTACCTTTACTCTCACAGAGCTGTATGGTATCCTTAGTGGCTACTAGATAGAGATAAACATTATCCATCAAGCAACTCTGCAGGACCGATTAAGGGTGGTCAATACAATTAGACTCATAATGAGGAGAGTGTTAGAACACTTAACAGATGAAATAGGGAACCGGGTTTGAGTAAGTGATGCTAAGAATACAAGTAAATAATGAGACAGAACATAAGAACAAGATAAGTATGATTTTCAAGAATGCTGTACATTGCTCTCAAGTTCTATTACAAATTTTACAAAGCATTTGATAAAATAAAAGAACCTGAGATACTTTATACTACATCCTACATGCGGCTATACTTTGAAAGCCAGCTGGAAACACTGATCTAGACAAAAGATCAATGTAGAGTCAAAAGGCAGATTGCCTTTTGACCAGTGACTATGACATGTCATAGCTCACATCCTAATATATTACAAAAAGGATAAAAGGTACAAAGTAGAAAGTTATAGACTCAAGACCTTAATCTACAGTTGTAAAAACATGGACCTTTTTCACCAACTTATACAAGTTGGCAAGTCTTCAAAGTTGCAGTGGAAAGTGGGTCAGCTTTATGCCAAAGTTGATCAGAGAAAGCATGTCTTCTCTATCTTTAGAAAAAATCAATCTTCACTTCATTGTCTTTAGAAGACTTTGTATTTGAAGCTTTGGAAGACTTCATCTTTGGCTTCAGAAGATTTGGACTTTGGCTTCGGAAGATTTGGATTTTGGCTTTGGAAGATTTTACACTTAGGATATTTTCTATGAAGGGTGTAAAACTTCCGAAGTAACTTCTACCTTGTACATAGTGCATGAATGTTGGAAGCTCTTTGGTTGCTTTGGTTACATCAGCCTTTCTAATATAACCTTGCAAACTCCCCCTAGGCTGATGCTACCAATATAGAGGAAGTTATTAAGATATTGACAGTCTTATTAGGATCAAGACCATTCGCTTCTTGACCTATTCATGTCATAAAGATCATGCAGAGATAGATCAAGCATGTCTTGCCAGAAATAGACATCCTGACCTCCTTGATCTTTGATGACATACCATTTGTCTAGATTTACAGCAAAAGTACAAGATAGGATGGGTCTTCCAGCGGCAAGAGGCTGTGCTTGAGTTGAAGTTGGTTGAGCAGCCTCGTTTTGCAATTCCTCAAGATGATCTGACTCATCCTGAGGTATGGAGGTGGACGCCTTTGAAGACTTCTTAGACACACTTTTCATGGCTATCATTTTCCTCATCTTTGAAGTCTTTAACTGAGAAGATTGTATTGGTCCAACATGATCGAAAATCAGTGCAAATGACGAATAACACTCAATAGTCCCACTGAAATAAGGCTCAAACAACAATCTAAACAATGGTTTTCAAATGTATGACAAAGATAGCAAAAACCATAAGCATAAGTACAATCAAAGGCTCAAAGATGAATAACAAAGTGATTTCCAGCCAAAATATAAATAAGAACAGAATTGCAAAGAAGAGTATTCATATTAGGGTTGTGAAAAACTTTCAGATAAAGTTTGATCATTACCATATATAGGCAGTTTGTAGTTTCGCTGACAGTTTTGCTGGACAGTGAAACTGTCCTGACTGCATCTTAGTTTCACCCGACTGCAAAACATAGTTTCGCTAGGTGACCTAAGTCAGCTGACTACAAGCGAAACTATAGTTTCACTCGTTGTTTCGCTGGGTCAGAGAAACTATACTAAACACAAAACAAACTACAAAATTACATAATAGAAATAAACTAACATTAAACCTATTACATACATAACAAAAAGAACCTAACAACTATGGTGAGTCTAACCTACTCTTGATCTTCAATACTCCCCCTAGGTTGGACCTCACCGGCTTGATCTTGATCTTGATCTTCTGCTCTAGCCAGCTCACCATCAGCTCCAGCTTTGTCTGACATGTCTTGTTCAGCTCCAGCTACCCTTTCTTCTTATGCATGTGCACTTGCTTGAAGTAATTGCTTTGCAAGATCCTACATATCCATCCTAGTTTCGTCAGCTTGTTTAAGTTTCTTGGTTAGCTCCCTGACTTCTGCTCTCACGCCCCTAGCTTTGTTAGCCACCCTCATAAACAGGCTAGCTTCAGTTCTTGTTTCAGCTTCTAGCCTTTATGTGATTTTCACATAACACCTTTAAACCTTCATTACCAAACAGAAAGACTTCCATCGGATCAAATAACCTGATCTCTTGTTCACCCTTTAACCTGATCACTGCTTCCCCAGTTTTGTTGTCATAAAACCATCTGACAAAGTCTTGTAGCATCAGGGGAAGTGGATTGGGCAATCTAACTCTGTTCATTGTTTTGGCAGGCTTTAACTTTAACATAATCTTGCCCTTGCAGTGGCCCAATCCAAGTCTTTCTTCGACCTCCTTCTCTCTAGCTTCATATATCCAAAAGCTTCAAAGTTGTCATCTAGGCCCTTCTTAATCTCCTTTTCTAGCAACATCGCCCTCTCACTCACATCGGTGTCTATAAGATGAATCTTAGCCAACCTCCTTAGATCCTACCTAGGCAAGGTTTTAAAAGCCTTCCTTTTGTTCAGGTAGTAGATCTTTCTTCCTCTCCTTTGAATCATGAATAGCTTAAGCTCTGCATTGTACTTTCAACTGATTATCTTCTTGTCTGCCTCCTTCTTGCTTGTCTCTTAAATGTTTTGGAACAAAGGAGCTATCTCTTCAGGCTCCTTTTCCTTAGCAAACCAGTCAGCAATCTCTATCACATCTCCCTCAGTTGATCCTCTCTGAGCCACATAAGTTGTTGGGCATTTATCAATCTCGTAAAATTCGGGCTCAGAGTCATAATCAATCAGCTGTTCATCCTCCTCCTCAGCTTCATCCTCTAATCTCATCTCAGCCCCCTTCTGTTTTCTTCCCTATCCTTTACTAGCTATCACCTCTTCTCCAATCAAATCAGCATCAAGGTCTAATCTCAAGTTAATGAATCTAGCCTCTTCAATCGTAGTCTTCTCTCCTTTAGAACCTTCTAAATCAGCATCCTTAT
The DNA here is from genome assembly GCA_018326465.1 of Flaveria floridana. NCBI lineage: Eukaryota > Viridiplantae > Streptophyta > Magnoliopsida > Asterales > Asteraceae > Flaveria > Flaveria floridana. Next base: position 27,625 of record BJCO01739768.1, read on the forward strand.
CACCCTTAGTCTCCTTATCAGAACCTCCTACATCACTACATCCAACATTATTTCCCCCAACCTCAGCATCTTTATCAGCTAGGGATGGCAACGGGGCGGGTATGGGTCGGGTATGAGTGATCCCAACCCCTTACCCGATTATAAAAGAGTGTCCCATACCCGCCCCAAAACACTTCGGGTCAGGTATTTACCCTTCGGGTATCGGGCATACCCGTGAGTAATCGGGTACACCCGTAATTGATATAAAACTTACCAATTGGGTATACCCATCGGGTATCTTTTTAAATTACATCATAATATCAGAATAGAATTTCACTTCAAATTAACATTGCATCATAATACTATCGGTTTGGAAAAACGCAAACAAGCACCGGTATAATATCAATGTTTACAAAAGACACAAAATACTTAGATCATTTGTTTACTGGGGTTTTGTTTTGAGGATTTTAAGAAACAAATATGTATTATATAATATATAATAATATTAATATATACTTAACATACATAAAACCAATTAAACAACTATGATACAATTAAAATAAATGAATAAAATTAAATTATTTCGGGTATATAAACGGGTAATCGGGTTTGTGTTATCGGGTAATCGGGCCAGGTAAACGGGTATTTCATGTAATCCCATACCCGTCCACCCGTATTTTTTTTCTTTTACCTATACAAGACCCCATACCCGTTTACCCGATCCCACACCCGTCGTATTTGTCTCGGGTTTCGGGTTTCCCCACCAGGTACAGGTATAATTGCTATCCCTATTATCAGCAGCACCACTTGTGCCCTCTATTGCCTTTGATGAACCTCCCACTCTTAGAAATGAATACTTGAATGTATCAGTTAGATCATCAACCTCATCCTGAGTCATCTGATTAGGCAGGCCGATAGTTGCTTTCAGTTCGTTCACCTTAGTCAACAATTTCTTGATCAGCCTTTATTGGTCTAATAGCATAGATTTCATCCTTTCTATAACCATATCCTTTTCTTTCTCTCTCAACTCTTGATTAATTAGCTTTGTTTTCATCATGCTTAACTCATTTGCCAAGGATGCATTAACATTTCGAATAACATCTTGGTCCATCTTCGACTTTGCATCTCTTCTATCAGGAGTTTTAGAGAAAGCTTGATGTTTATGCTTTGTTCTTCTCTCAGTAACATTCGTAGCTTCTCCTTGATCTGCTTTCTTTTTCGATCTCCTCTCCCTTTGTTGCCTTACCTCCTCCTCAACTTAATCAATCTCAACATCCAAATCATTTTTCTTCTCTTTAGAATACCTCTTTCTTTTCTTGATTGCCTCCTCCTGTTTCTCCCTATTCTCCTCAGCATTCCTATTCTCATTCTCAATCAACCTTCTAATATAGTTCCATCTCTCTGCTGGATACATGTTCTCCCATAAATGAGTTATCTTTCCAATGAAATCTTGTCTAACAGCTGAACAGTTAGCAAAGATTATTATGTTCATCTAGGCCAGCCTCTTGATTTCTTCGTGTCTTGGCACATTGGGAATCAAATCATCTATCAACATTTGGACAAACCTTGGGTACAACAACCATTTGTCTTTCTTCAAGGTCGTTATGTTCTCAGTCATGCAGTCAAAGATCATTTTGGCTATGTTGGCCTTTTGACCTCTGCAGAATATGATCATTGCCCTGGCCCACTGTATATTCAGCCCGTCTAAAACTCCCTTCTGATGATCTAGACACATAAGAAAGACATGGGCAATGTATCTCCACTTCTTTAACAGAAGAAATTTCTTGAATTCCTTCTTAGATCCAAATAGAGGCCCTTTATACCCTCATACCCTATACTCCTAAATGCCTTGAGAATTTATGCATTAGATAACACAACCTCTGGCCCACAGTAATCCTCCAATCTCAGCACTCTTGCTATGGTTTCCACTGTAATAACCATGTCATGACCTTTAACTCTAGCAACTAACCTGTTTGGAAATAGTTCCTATGTCATACTCTACGGATCTCTAAAAATCCCTCACGTGTAAATCATAAATAGTAGGCATATGTGAGATGGCATATCATATAGGAGATTGCCATCTAATGCAGTCTCTAAAGCCCACCGCCTTTGGATTCCCATCATCCAGTAATGCCATAATGTTGTACTTGTCATCAAACTTCAAGTTAGCCATATTTACTGAAATGGAAATAGAAGTAGGTTAGTTATTAATGTACATACATAAACAAATAAATCAATTATACAAAACAATAAATCTTTTTTTAAAATTTTGGCTAGTTTCGCTGGTGGCGAAACTATAATTTCGCTGGGAAAAATTGTTAGTTCGCTGCAACCAAACCATAGATTCGCTAAGACTTAGGCATAGATTCAGTGAGTCTTAGGCATTGAATTATGTGTTCTAGTTATTAATAGTTTTGCTAATAACCAATTTTGTAATTTCGCTTAAGATAAACTGCAATTTTGCTAATAGTTTCGCTTAAGTTTAAACACAAAATTCTATACCGAGCGAATCTATAGTTTCACTGAAATCTTCCTAGCAAAACTGTCAATTGTGCTTGGATAGCACAACGTTATAGTTTCGCTTGGAACATTGAACTTTCGTTCAGATTTGCTGTTCTAGCTCGCAGTTTCGCTGAACAAAACTGCGACCTTTTGAACACAGCGAAACAATTTCTGCTGATCTTTTAACCAATTTAAAACCGATTAAAGTTTAGTACAAGCTTCGCCTAACTAACCTAACCTATGAACAGCAGTTTATTTCATCAGAAATCAACAGTGATTTTTCTTCATAAAATCGCTGCAGAGAAACTAGGGTTTGATAGTTTCGCACTTTGTGAGAAACACTTCTCACACTGTGCACTATATACTACCTAGTTTCACTGTCGGTGAAACTATAGTTTCGCTCGTAATTTTGAGTGGCTCACAATTGAGCGTGATTGCCGGCGAATCTATAGTTTTGCTCTGATACCAACTTGTAAGGCACATAATACTGGTTAACATTAAGAAAAGAAATACCTGATGGCATGTAGCTACTCGGGCTGGCATCCCTTCATTCGTCCCATTTTCAGTTTAATTTTAGGTTTTGAAAATATTTACCCATTTCTCTTAAACTTTGGCTTTGATACCAACTTGTAAGGCCCCATTCCCGAAGACCTCACAGTTGGTCAATCATAGCATTATACATGTAAAACATTACACATTTCATATCATAAGTAGCGGAATTACGTTAACAAAAACCATTCATTTCATTTATAATTACTGTTGTTAAGCAATACATTGTTGTTCATCAGTTACCCAAAAGATTGTTTAATTGCATTACAAAAGAACAATATCATCAAATATGAATGGATGTCAGTCTTGCCCCGCCGAGTAGCTTTACCCTCGTTCCATCCTCAGCAACAATTACCTGCCAACTGGAAATGCATAAAAGTTAGCATTGCTGATTGAGTTCTAGTTTTAAAAAGCTTTAGAATACCTTGTATAGCTTATATATTAAAATACTCTTTTTCAATAAAATACTTTCTTTACTTTCGTATGCGAGCACACATGATACGTACCTTCAGATAATGTTCATTATTATCATTTTTCCTTTCATTCATTTCTTTCATTATCGTACGCATTTGTTCGTTTCGTACTCTTTTCATTTTCTTTACTTTCATCCGGACCAATGTGCAATACCCCGAACATTGTACACGAAGTTGATGCTGGGCCTGAGGTCTAAAAATAGGCCCTAAACATTGTGCACGAAGCTGACCCAGTCACCTAGGGTATGCTACTAGGGTCCCGTTAATATCAATGATTGACCCAATATGCATCCTTCGAGTTAGCTAAACCCCACATAGTTGAGCTAATGACAACATGGTCATGCACCTCCATTCATTTGCTTGCAAGACTTTCATTCATTCTTTTATGTTCCACTTTTCTTTATCATTAATCTTTCACTTTTTACTAATGATAATACTTTACGTTTATGATCATAAACACACCACATAAAGTCACACAATAATAAGTAATATGGAACATAAGAACATGCCATAAACATGCATAATATAAATAATTATAACCCTTAAGTCAAAATAGGGTCAAACACTAATAATTTTGTTTATCCTAAATTTCTAGAATTTTTTCTAAGTGTTTGGGTGCATGGGAACTATGCAGGCACATGAGCCCAATTTAGGCACATTATCACTATACGGGCGCATGATCCTGTTCTTGGGTGTTTTTCCTTGTAACACTTGGGTGCATGAACTATTCAGACACATGAACTATTCAGGCGCATGGGTTTACACTTAGGCTCTTGAAGAAAAGTTGGGCGCATGGCACTATTGGAGCGCCTGACCCCAACAATTAGGCGTTTGGACAAACCGTCTGGGTGCATGAACCACTGTTCAGGCGCACGGGGCATACTTAACTATTTTATGGCAATATTTTAGGCACATGAGGTGTTGTTTGGGCGTATGAGTCACTTAAACCTTTCTAAGGCAAAATTTCAGGCACATGAGCCTTATTTAGGCGCATGACCACCTGTTTAAAATGTTTCACCATTATTTTCAGTCCCAAACATCATATTAACCTGTTCTAAGCTTGTTACTACCATTCTAAGCATCAACAAAGCATCAACAACCATAAAACATCAACATACATACATAAACATATACGGTTAACATGAAACAGTTCTAAAATCTTTTTACATACATTTTCAGCCATAAGGAATTTATAAAACAAGTAGAAAACCGGGGTCTAGAACTCACCTATTGTAACAAATAAGCAAAACTCCTCCAAACTGTTGGGTTTTGTCACATGTTTATCAAAGCTAGTTCAACCATTTAAACTATGAAAACGCAGCGGAAAGAGGGTTTTAACATGTGGTTTATAATCTGAATTTTTTACCATTTTAAATCATAAACAAAACCCAAGAACATGGATCAACAATATATGTGAAATAGTATGCTATCAAAACCAAAACAACAACCATAGGGAGTTCATTGATACAACCTTTCTTGCACAAGATGTTGTAGTGGACAAGATGAAGATGATGATGATGATGTTCTTGAATGTTCAGCCCTCAATAGAGAAAGCCTCAAGTTGTAATACCCACAAGCCCTTCCAAACACCTACTTGCTAGGTAGTATAACACCAAGACCTAACTCCTTCTCTTAGAACCTGAAAATCAGCCAAATGAGCTTCAATGTTTAGCTAAGGATAGCTTCAAAAATCAGCCAAGAATTCGAATTTTGGAGAGAAGGAAGAGAGAAAAGAATAACTTTGCATGTAGGAGAGAGGGAGTACTAGTTAGGGGAAGAGTGCAAGATCAAATAAAGTCTTGTATTCAATCAAGACTAAAGGGAATCCACGGCACTTAGGGCGGCCGAAATCCGAAAAATGAAATTGGGTTCCCTCCCATTTTTGTTTTGTAAATTTTAACACTCTTAAACCCTTAAGATTATAAAACTAAAACATCTTTTAATTTTTTAACATTAACACTCTATTATTTGTCATTATTTAACACACTTAAATAATAAAACAAATAATTTCTCATGAACAAATTATCCACATAATGTTGTTCTTTTACAAAAGCAAAGTTCTAGAAAACCTATTTTCTAAAATGGTGTCAATATATATTTGTTTGATCTCATCAACAAATGAATATTTATTGCTGTTTGTTTAGCTTGTTATTGGGTATGACCCGACTTGGTCATAACGTACTAACCACTTCAATCTTGTATGTGTCTTGGGCATACAAGATCCAACACCTTGTAGCCAGCAGGTCATATTGTATTTTCTCAGCTTTTTTGTTTCACAGTGATCCAAGTCTTTCTTGATTTATTGAATTGATTGAAAAGTTGTGAATGCTTCATAGTTACAATTGGGGACCATCAATCTTGCAAGCTCAAGCTCTTTCAACAGATCTTTCATTTCAGTCAGATTCATCCTCTCAACAATGTTATATGAAAACCCATGGTTGATCAGGGTCATAAACATAGTTGATTGAGACCTCTCCTCCACTATGTCTTTTGTGGTTAGTAGGTCATCAGCTTTTGAATCTTTTTGTTCTTTTGGAGAGTCCATCTTGATAATCTCATTCCATTCATCATCACTGTCACTATCCTTATGAGAAATAGTCTTTATAGTAGATAAATCTACTGAAGGAGTGTGTTCAGGGGACATGGATCATGATCTTTTGAGTGAGTCTTCAACCTCAATTACTTCCTTCTTAAAGGACCCCAAATACTTTCTTTTTCTAGAATATTGTATTATTTGATTTAATGTCTCAGAAGATTCTTTTGGTTGTTTTGATGTAGTGGCATTTGACTCAAGGTCACTTATCTTATTTTTTATTTCTCTCTTTAGTTCATGCAGTGCATCAATTACTTTATTGTTAGTTTGAATATCTTCTCTTAGTCTTTTCAGTGATGCTTATTGTTGTTTTAGCTGCTCATCCTTTTGCTTTATCAATCCCTTAAATTCTTATATTCTTTCTTTCCTTTTATTTGACTTGATTATAAGTTTATTATACTCAGCCACCAGGAAACGTTTCTTAACAAGGATGTCATCCTCACTCAATTCATCTTCATGATAAGAAATTACATCAACATAGTTGCCTTCTTCTTCTCCTTCTTCATGTTCAACAGCAGTCTCATCATCATTGACATCAGTAGGGGCTGTATTTGCTGAGCTTGGGCTGGACTTAATAGCTTGATCTGCTTTCTCTTGATGAGGCTGTTGTAGTTGGTGCTGAAGATCAAGGATTGGAGATGTTGGTTCAGTGTCATTAGACAACACTAGGTTTTGTGATTTGGTGATTGAGAGTGGAATGGTGCTAGCTTGAGATACCAACCCAGTCTCACTACAGTGAACTGAGTTTTGAGACTGAGTATCAGGGATAGGCTCAGTATGAACACTCTCATGAGATTGATGTTGAGGAGTTTAAGGTTGTTGAGGGTTAGGTGATTGAGTGAGAATTCGAGAGATTGGCTGGGTGTTTTGACTAGCTGATTGAGATTGTGGTGATAATTCATGTTGGATAGGTGAGATGGGTAGGGTGTTTAGACTGGCTGGTGATTGATGTTGTGGAGATTGATGATGTTGGTGAATGGGTGATTAATGAGGTGAATGTGAATAATGAGGTGAATGTGAGGCTTACACAGTGTTAGCAGATGAATTCTTTTGGTATTTACTAGTTCTTGTGGGATGTTGGCATTAGCATCCACCATATGAGCAAACATTGGCATGTCTTCCCCTTGGTATTTACCACTAATCTTATTCAAAATAGATTTACCCAAATGTGCTTGGACAAACACATCACCATCCCTTGCTATCCCAGCCATTTCACTATTGATGATCAGTTGTAGGAACCTTGGGAACATATACATCTTATCATCCTTTTTTACTCTGATGTGGTCACCCAGACAACTGAAAATGTACTTTGAGTAGTTGTATGTCCTTCCCTCAAAGATGCCAATGATTCCAGATGAAATGTGCCTAGAGAATCCATCAAGCCCAGACTTCCTATTAGAGATGCACTTTAGATACGTATGACATAAGAATCTATATGGCTAGCATAGTCTCCCATTCTTTATCTCGCCCTTGTCAAAGTCACCATCATATCCTATCAGATAGAACACTTTCTCTATGTATTCATTCTTAAATACATCCGGATGACCAACTTCTTATTCTCATAGCTCAAGTGCCCTTATGATAGTTTGTTCATCAACTCTCATCTTTTCATTTTTGATTTCAGCAAACTATCACTTCAGATTCTCCAACTTGCTCTATTCGACCTGAATTCCATAAATCAATGATGTGTGCTTGATGAATCACAGGCTCTGTTGTTAAGGCATAGAAGAGCCTGGATCGTCGTAGGTATCTAATGATATCCCGACACCCTTCCGATATAGGGTCATCAGGATTTAGGAATGCACATACATTGTGCTCTCTTGCAAACCTACTTGTCATCTGTACATAAAATGATGAAGATTAGGTTAGTATCAATGTTACAGACATAAGAATATGGGCAATTTTAATGATAACCATGAATCAAACAGTTCATTATTGATGATGATAAGATGTTTTACCTTCAAAACAATGATCTGAAATCAATTTTATGAGTTTGTTTGATGTTTTGATTCTGTAATTTTGAATGTTTATGAAAGAGGGAAAAAGGTTTGATGTGTGCGCTTTTCTAGGTCTGAAAAGTGCTCTGAGAAAGTGAATAATGAACATTTAGGTCAAAAGCATCATTTACACTTACTCGGACACATTTATTTCATTTATTTAACGAAGTGGGTCCCACTTCCTTTTACCCTTCCGTGGAATTTATTTATTTCGTAGATTTCAGTTCTTCCGTAGGACATTTTCGGATGCATAACATCTGCGGATGCCTAACCATCAAGAACTGAAATAGAATTTGAAGTATAACTTGATTATCCTTAGATTAACACTCTATGATCATAGAATATACTTTTAAAATATTAACACATCCGTAGTTTACAAATTCTACGGATGGTCATATTTTAGTTGGTTAAGTTTCACACTGTAGCTTCTGCTGATTCCAAAATTGCACTGTACTTCTGCTGATGCTGAGAATGCACCGTTTGAAACATCTTTTGATTGTATGGTTCTAATAAAGTGATAGAACCATTTATTGCAATCGGACCTTGTTGACTTTGTTTTCATGATAATTGTGCACAAGAAGGTTTATATTTTGAAAAACTTCATATATCATGCAGCCAAGTTAGTGCTCAAGCTCCAATTCCTTCTTAGATTTTTTTATCAAAATTCAGATTTTATTGTTTTCACGCATTAACTACTCCCCCTAAATTTATGATTATTGATAAGATGTTGCATTCAATATTAATTTATTATAAGAATAGCATGAAAAGCATATGACAGTCTAAAGGTTATGAAACCTACTAAGGTAAAAGAAATGAAACAAAAATAAAAGAATTATTATGTACATGCATATATATAAGGGGATCATACTATGGCACTAAGCTTCTTCCTGTTTGATTTGTTTGACGAAATATGACCTGATTCTAGTCATGATTGCAAGCATGTATTTCCACTTAAATCCAAACAAGAGTATTGTATCAACTAGGCATGTTGTTTATCATGTTTTAATGTTTATTAGAGATTAACTGTTATGTGCTCCACATTCAATTCACATTAGGGTTTGTCCTCCGTTTGTGAGTCAATTCATCACTTTTTCACACTTAGAAACTATGTACATTAAGTTATAAATTCTATGTTGAGACAAATTTGATGTCTCATTAATGCTTTGTTGCTAAAGCTCTCTAGATAATATACAATCGATCATAATGGATTATTTTGAAAACTTAGATATGATCATCATCAGGTCACTATGTCTTTACTTGCGTAAAACAGAGGTGCCTTCAACCCATGTATTTGTTTACCCAAAACAGAGGGATGATGAGGATCATACTCTATACACCGGTTGGTTACAGATGTATACCAGTGTGTTCATAAACCTAGGTCTTTGTTTACACAAAACAGAGGGAATATGATTTGCAAAGATAGAAGTTATAAAGTGTTTTACATAGTGTGCTTGGGTGAGTGATTTGATCACATCAGGATAAGACTTACTTGCTTGATCCTTAAAATAGAGTTTCTTATAAACAGTCACCTTTTTATTATGTTAGGCATGCTCTTAGTGTACTTTCCACTCAAGATGAACCTACTCATATATCAAAGTACTTTTGATCAGATTTAAATTAAGTTAATTACACAAGAAGTAAGCAAAGGCATAGTGTACTATCATTTCCTAACATATGACATGCTAAAACAAAAGACATAATAAAGAAAGACTATATTTTTGTATTTTTGTATGGTTTTCTGAATGTTTTTGGATTTTATAGATTACTATTCACAAGGACAGTCACATGCTTTTCTTTGTTGATAATGATAAATCTAAGTTAATCATGCCCAAAGACTCAATTAGAAATTAAATGTAACTAAATAAAAGGTTTTAGCGATAAATCAGCAAGCTGATTTGTTGTATCCACTTTGATTAACTTGATTAAACCCTTTTCTAAGCATCTCTTAGAAAATGGTATCTGATTTTAATATGCTTTGTTTTGCTATGTTGAACTGGATTAGCAGTGATAAACATAGCAGCTAAATTATCAATATAAATGGGGTTTTGAAGGAAATTATAACCATAATCAAGCAATTGGTTCTGCAACCAAAGTACTTGAGAGCAACCAGCTAAAGCAGCTATGTACTCAGCCTCAGCTGTGGATACAGATATATTTGTTTACTTCTTGCACTGCCATGAAACAAGTCTTTGTCCTATAAATTGACATCCACCAGTTGTGGATTTTCTATTGTTGTTGCATCCTCGAAAGTCCCTATCTGAATATGAGTAGACGATGAAGCCACCATCCTTTGGATACCAAAGGCCAGGAGCAGGTTTCCCTTTCAGATATCTGAAGATTCTCTTAACAGCATTTAGATGAGACTTTTTTGGATCAGATTGGTACCTAGCACAAACACACAACAAACATTATGTCAGGTCTGCTGGCAGTTAGATATATAAGAGATCCTACCATTGATCTATACAATCTTTGAATAACAGATTTTCTAGTAGGATCAGGCACAATCTTGTCAATTGTTGAAGCAGGAGTTTTGCATGAAGATGTATCAGCAAGATTGTACTTCTTCAATGTTTGATGAATATACTTCTCTTGATTGATAAAGATGCCATCTATTTTCTAAGTCAATTCTCCCATTGAACTCATCTGAAACTCAAATTTCATTAGTTCTTCAAAACTAACATAGTATCTTGTTTGTTGATCCAAATATAATGTCATCTACATAGATTTGAACAACTAAAAGGTCTTGATGTTCTTGTTTGAGAAAGAATGTCTGATCAGTAGTTCCCATTTTATATCCATGCTTGAGCAAGAATGATTATAATGTTTCATACCACTTTCTTGGTGCTTGATGAGGACCATACAAATCTTTGCCTAGCTTGTATACCCTATGTGGGTAGTCAGGATCTTCAAAACTAGAAGGTTGAGCTACATAGAACTCTTCATCAATTTTCCCATAAAGGAAAGCACACTATACATCCATTTGGTAGATAGTGAACCTCTTATATGAAGCATAGGCTAGAAATACTCTTATTGCTTCAATTCTTGCAAAAGGTGCAAACGCTTCATCATAGTCTATCCCTTCTTTTTGAGTGTTAGGACCGAGTACGAACTGGTACTAACCAAAACTACATGAAACCAGATCATATAGTACGGAATCCTATTTGATTGGCGATCCAATCAGGGAGAACATTAATCCGATCAATCAGGGAGAACGTTAATCCAATAAGACTGACTCATTCGTACGACTGAGTCAGTCTTATGACTCAATCATGTGTTTGGCTCAATCACATGGTTCAGTCGCGCGACTGGCCCATTTGCATGGTCCAGTCGTGCGACTGGATCATAAGCCTTAGATAAACACATTCCTGTATTGTTAACGATACAGAACTATGTCTAACAACTGTAAACCCATATAACATGTTCATATAAGCTTGTAATAAACAATAATATAAATAGACATAAAATTTAGTAACCAAAAATCATTTAACAAAGAGTTTTCATTACATATATCAAAACATTACATCAATGTAACAAAATGAAAGTCATTTACATTTAAGCGCACTAGAACTAGAACTAGGGAGATGTGTACCAACAAACTCCCCCTTGGACCTAGTTCTATCTATTCTTTGACCTCCTTTGTAAACTCTTCGTATCTCTTGACTCTTTCTTCTTTTGAAACCCCAACATGAATATCAAGTGCAAAGCATAAGCGTATAACATGTTGAAACTGAAGTGCTTGCACAATATCCTGCGTCTCAAAAAAAAGTGGCCACTTGTACAAAGTATAGACATCAGCTGCTAACAAGTTTGTGAGCCACATTGGGTCAAACACCCTTATTGTCTCCACAGTCCCCTCCCGATCCAAAACAATGATGGCTTCTCTAGTGCGCCAGTCATAGTACCACCATTTAAAATGGGGTGTAAAAGTCTTGTGGTATCTCCCTTGAAGGAATACGTGACATCGTACGCGGAGGGTGCCATTTTAAGACTACCTTTGGTCTTCCTGAGGTAGGGTCAACCTCTGTCTTATGAATAAACCTTCTGGGCTATTGAGGTTTGAAGTTGACCCACCTCATATGGTATTCCATTTTCAATGCCTTCTTGAACCATCCCGATTTCTTTTTGGGAACTGCATAAAGCAGATTCAAGTTAGCAGGACGGTTAAGCTCAAATCCAGGGAGAGTTTTCACATCGTGTGGGAATTGAAATACTTTATTCCCTTCTCTCTCTTTACAGCAAATACGTTTAGGTCCTAAAAATACGCCCAACTTATGATCTTGCCAGACACCTTCTGATGCTTCTTTACTTTGTAGAGCTTGGTGTAGGCGTTAGACTTTACAGGCTCCCGTTGTTTCCTCATTTCCTCCAGGCAGGCTGCCAACTCAGCCTTTTTGTTTGCTAGATTAGCGTCATGCGCCTGAGGAACTTCTTATGTAGCTTCCTTCTCAGCTATCTTTTCTTCAACCTTATCGAATGCACTGCTGCCAAATGTTTCTCCCAGATCTGGTAGTACCTCACCATTGGCGTTAGTATACCAGGGATAAAGGTCAGCAGTCACATCCTCGATCTCCACCTCATCAACACCTTGTAGTTCTTCATCACTGACTATGTCGACTTCGGGAGCATCTTTCACCAATTCATCCGGATTCAGACTAAACATTTCGGCAATTTGTTCATCTGTCAAATCATGGATGATCTCTCCCTCTTCAGGTGTATAGCTGACTGAGCGTTGTACTATCCCTTGCAAATCAAGAATCATTGTCAATTGAGTCTTGATTTGTCGAAAGGATACTACATTATGCTCATCAGCTGGTTTAGTTAAACCTGTTAACGAAATAAACAGACACATTAAGAGTTAATATACATTATGCACATAACACATGACAGTTCAACTTTTCATTTATTTATTTAAATTAACATTAATACATGATTTCAAGTACAAAAGTATAATAACATATAGACATCAAAGCTTTACTTTTGCCTTGAATCATGGTCGGGTCTTCTGCAGACGGGGAAGTAGGTGGGGCAGACGATGATGCTCCTTGGTCTTGCCTTTTCTTCGTTCTTTGCTCTTGACCATGAGCAGAGGCAGATGCAGCTGCATCTCCTTCATCATCATTATCATCGTTCTGTCAACCTCTTGTCTCTTCTTCATCACTTCCCTCATCATCACTATCTTCCTATTCATCATCATCATCTTCATCCTCTCCTTCTCCGATCTTCAGAGGCTGATCTTTTGTTCCCTTGAGCTTGAGCATGATCTTCTTGTTAACAGCCTCCAACTCCTCCAACATCTTAGCTGATTCCGCCTTGTGCTCTTGGAGTTGGGCAATCTGCTGTGCCTACTGTGAGATCTGCTGAGCTTGGGAAGCATTGAGCTCCACCAGCTGACATAACTGTGCAGTCTTTTCTTCATGAGCGGATAACGGCTTCAGTACCATTCTGTTCAGTGCTGACAGCTATTCCTCCACTCCAACGGGAGGGAGGGATGATCCAGTGGTGAATATGGTGTGTGAAGAGGAGCCGGCTTGGTGGCTGGTGGTAGTGGTGGTGGCTGTGGTGAATATGGGGGTGGTGAATGGAAGGGTGGAGAAGTGGGTGTAGTGGTGGAAGGTGGAGGTGTGGTAGTAGTAATGGGTGGTATGGGAGTGGTGGTGGCTGGTATAGTGGTGGTGGTTGGTTTAGGGTGGTGGTGGGTGGTGTAGTGGTAGAGGTGGTGGTATGCAGTGTAAATCTTGGCCTCTTCCCCTTCTTCCCATAGGGCTGAGCCATCCTCTTCTTCC
>BJCO01739771.1:0-10189 GCA_018326465.1 Flaveria floridana
ATAAATGCTCAATTTGATCCTTATGAATGATCCACATTGGGATTCTTTTGCACTTTACTTTGGAAGGTGATCCTCTTTGGGATTCGTTTGATTGTTCATCCTAAATGCATGTGTTCCTCATTGGGAATCTTTTTGGATCACGATGTTGGTCATTCAGGTCTGTGCTTAGCACAACAAAGAATGCCATGATGTATTCCAGGTCTATGATAATCATAACAGAGGAGACAATTGTATGAATAAGAAATTTATAAACTTTTTCACTTGGTGTATTGTAGTTACTTTAGAAGTAACCCATATTGGATAGACTAATACTTACCCTAAACCAAGATATGTTGTTTTTTGACACATTCATGTGCATTTAGTTATTATGTTGTTAGGTTTCCCATGCTGAGCCTATCCACATATCAAATAAAGTATTGTCTGTCTTTATTAGTAATAAAGGACTCTACTGCATAAATAATCTAGTGTACTATCATTTCTCATGAATTGTTGTGTGTGATTCCAAGATGTTTGTTATATGTAGAATAAAAGGATTTGTATGATATCTTGATTTTGTAAAATTTTGTTTGATTTAAACTTTGACTTTGACAAAAATCAAGCTTGTATGATTTAATGTTTGGAAAACATTATTTGTTTGATTCACAGTTGATCATACCAAATTCAAATCTAGTTGAATCAAATGGTTTGGTAAAAAGGTCTGCCAACTGGTTGTCTGTATGAACTTTTATCAACTTTATCAGACCCTTTTCTAAACAATCTCTCAGAAAATGATATCTGATATCTATGTGTTTTGTTTTGAAATGTTGAACTGGATTGTAAGTTACAAACATGGCAGCAGTATTATCAATATGTATAGGTGTTTTAAGAAAATTAAAGCCATAGTCAAGCATTTGGTTTTGAATCCAAACCACTTGAGAACAGCATGCAGAAGCAGCTATGTATTCTGCTTCAGCTGTTGACACAGATACGTTTGTTTGTTTCTTGCACTGCCGGGAGATCAATCTTGATCCAAGAAACTGACAACCGCCAGAAGTGGATTTTCTATTGTTATTACATCCACCATAATCACTGTCTATGTATGCATATAGAGAGAAATCTCCATCTTTAGGATACGATAAACCAAGTGCTGGTTTGCCTTTAAAGTATCTAAAGATCCTCTTTACAGCATTGTTGTGTAATTCTTTAGGATCTTCTTGGTATCTTGCACATATGCAAACTGCGTACACGATGTCTGGTCTGCTTGTTGTTAGGTACATCAGAGAACCTATCATTGATCGGTAAAGTTTCTAATCAACTGATATTCCTTCCGTGTCTAGTCCAAACTTCAAAGTAGTTGCAAATGGTGTTTTGCTTGATGTACAGTCGGACATGTTATATTTCTTCAATATCTGATGAACATACTTGCTTTGGTCGATGAAAATTCCTTCAGTTGATTGTGAACATGAAGACCTAGAAAGAATGTAAGTTCTCCCATGAAACTTATTTGGAACTTTGATTGCATAAGTGTGTCAAACTCTCTGCAAAGTTGGATGTTTGTGGATCCAAAGATGTTGTCATCCACATAGACTTGAACCACTAACAAGTCTTGTTCTTTCTTCTTTAAGAACAATGTCTTGTCTATTTTCCCTCGGGTATACCTATTCTGTAGTAGAAACTTAGATAAAGTTTCATACCACTTCCTGGGTGCTTGATGAAGACCGTATAGAGCCTTATCTAACTTGTAGACTTTATGAGGAAACTCTGGATCTTAAACCCTGGTGGTTGAGCAACATATACCTCTTCATCTATCTTTCCATAAAGAAATGCACATTTTACATCCATTTGGAAGACAGTGAAGTTTTTGGAGGAGGCATAAGCAAGGAACACTCGGATGGCTTCAAGTCTAGCTACTAGAGCAAGACGTCATCATAATCAATGCCTTCCTCTTAAGTATATCCTTGGGCAATAAGCCTTGCTTTATTTCTAATGACAATCCTTCTATCATCTGCTTTGTTTCTGAATAGCCATCTTGTGCCTATGGCATATTGACCTTCAGGAAGATCAACCAATTTCCAGACCTTTTGCTTTCTGAATTGTTGTAGTTCCTTTTGCATTGCTTCTATCCAACTGTTGTCTTTAAGTACTTCTGTGATGTTTTTAGGTACATTTAGGGATAAGAAACAGGAATACAAGCAAATGTTTGCTATGTCTGATTGACTTCTTGTGTGTCGGGTATTAAGGTCACCACCTATGATGTTTTCTAAAGGGTGATCTTTGTGTATTCTTGTTGTTTCAATCTGATCAACAGGGATTGTTGAATCAAGATTGTTGAATGTTTGTTCTTGTGTTATAGGATGGGCAAATGTATTTGTGGTTATGGGAAAATCTAGCTATATAGGTTCGTTGAATGTTTGAGGGGAATCATGGAAGAAATCTAAGATTTCATCATCATGATTTGTGTCTGGTAACGAATGAAAATAATCATCATTGTTAGGACCGTTTTCGTACGGAGTACTAACTAATTCAACGTGAAACCAGATCAAATAGCATAGAATTCTATTTGATTGGCGATCCAATCAGTGAGAATGACAACTTGATGGACCTAACGATTAAGCAAACGTTAAGAACGAGTTGGAATTGATGAGGAACAAACTTTGAAGTTGGATGGACGAACTAGAACGCTCTGGACGGCTAGGGTATGATAATATTCGAAGTGATACGTTTTTCCATGAATTATGTGGTATTTATAGGTTTTCAGTATCCAGTCGTACGACTGAGCCATTAGCATGGTTCAATCGTGCGACTAAGTCATGCGTTTGATTCATACGCATGACTGAAGGTTTAGTCGTGCGACTGAGTCAATCTTATGTCTCTGTCATACGACTGATCCAGTCACCTGGTTCAGTCGTGCGACTGGTCTATAAGTATGATCTATTCGTGCGTCTGGTCCATAAGTATGGTCCATTAGCATGAATAACCCACCTAACTAAGTTGAACACAGTTCTGAATCATTATTGTCTCAGAACTATGTACAATAACCTCAAACCTATATATAATGTTCATTCATATGTGTAATACTAAATACAATAAGAATATGACATAATCAAAGAAACATAAACATCAAAACACATATCACATTTCATTAAGCACTTGCATTACATATGTGTAAGAAATGAAAGACATTTACATTTAAGTACATAAACTAGGAACATCGTGTATCAACAAACTCCCCCTTGGACCTAGTTTATCATATTGTCTAGCATTCTTTACATGTTCTTCATATTTCTTGTATTTCTTCTCCTTGATGACTCCCGCATGTATCTCAAAAGTGAAACAGAGTCATATGACGTGTTGGAACTGGAGAGCTTGTACAATATCTAGAATATCATAAAACAGTGGCCACTTGTATAATGTATAAACATCATCTGCTGACAAGTTGGTAAGCCGCATTGGGTCGAATACCCTAATAGTCTCAATCTGTCTATCTCTGTTCAACACTATAACGGCTTCCCCCATTCTCCAATCATAATACCACCATTTGAAGTGTGGCGTGAAGTCCTGAGGCATCTCCCGTAAAGGGATCTAAGATATCATGCATGGGGGACTCCACTTCAACACAACCTTTGGCCTTCCAGAGATCGAGTCAACTTCTGTCTTATGAATAAACCTCTTAGGTTGCTGAGTTCTGAAGTTTACCTATCTGGTGTGGTATTCTTTCTTCAAAGCCTTTTCGAACCATCCTGACATCTTTTCAGGATTAGCATAGAGCAGGTTCAGGCTTGCTATTCTGTTAAGCTCAAAACCGGGGAGAGTTTTCAAATCGTGTGGGTGTCGATAATACTCAATCCCCTTATCTCTTTTAACAGCATAAACATTTAAATCCTCAAATACGCCAAGCTTATGATCTTTGCTGATACTTTCTGATGCCTCTTTACTTTATATAACTTCGTATAGGCAATCTGCTTGGGCGGTTTTCATTGACTTTTCATCTCAGTCAAACAGGCAATCCATTCTACCTTCCTTTTCTCCATCTCGGTATCATTTGCCTGGGTTCTACCTTGTTCAAATTCTTTTTTTGCCTTCTCTTCAACCTTATCAAACGATCCACTCGCAAGTGCCTCTCCCAAATCTGGAATGGTTTCTCCATCGACATCAGTGTACTAAGGATAATACTCTGACGTTACATCCTCAATCTCAATCTCATCAACCCCTTGGAGCTCCTCATCAGTGATGACATCTACTTTAGGAGCATCTTTCACAAGCTCATCCAGATTCAGTCTAAACATATCAGCAAGTTGCGTGTCCGTCAGGTCGTGTATTATCTCCCCCTCTTCAGGAGTGTAACTCACAGACCGTCTCACAATTCCCTGCAAATCAAGAATCATAGTAAGTTGAGTCTTGATTTGCTGAGGGGATCGACATCATACTTGTCGGCCTGTTGAGTTTCATCTGTTTGATTACATAATCAACAAATCACACATTAAGGAATAATCAAGACATTTAACATAAATTATCATTAATTACATTAATGTAATACAAAGTTCAAATACAAAAGGTTTCAAATACATAAACTATCTTAATCATTACTTTTCTCTTCTACTTGAGGCTTGTCAGCTTGAGGAGCTGAGGACGAGGTTCCTTGATCTTGATTCTTCTTGGTGCGCCACTCTCTCGCTGATTGATTTGAGGCTGATGCGTTAGCATCACCTTCAGGATCATCCACCTCATCATCGCCCTTCTTTTTCTCCTCTGCACTCTCTCCAGCATCCTCCTTATCGCCGTTATCCTTTGATTCATCATCACTTGAATCGTCATCATCATCACCATCATCATCTCCATCTCCCTTAATCTTTAGAGGCTCACCCTTCTTTCCCTTCAGCCTAAACATGATTTTCTTGTTTTTCTTTCCCAGCCCCTCAATCCTCTTGGTGGATGCCAGCACTAGCTCATTTTGAGCTTGCAAGGCCTTATGAGCTCAAACTAAGGCTCTCTCTTGAGCTTCGTTCTTCTCAGTGAGCTTCGCAATTTGCTTGCCCCGTGTTGCATTGATCGCCATCAGCTGGTTCATCTGGTTTGCCCTTAGATCATCCATCGCCAGCAGCTTAAGCACTAGCCTGTTAATGCTCGCCATCTGCTCCTCTAACCCAACCATGGGTAGAGTAATGCCCTGTGGAGGTGGGAACTGGGTGGATGTTCCGATTTGTGGAATGATAGGGGTGGTTGTGGATGTAGTGTAAATGGGTGTAGGAATAAGAATAGATTGTGGAGGGGTGGTTTTGGGTATTGAGGGTGAGGAGGATGTGGGTGTATGTGAGGTGGTGGGTATGTTGGTGTCTGTGGATGTGGTGGTGGTAGTAGAAGTGGTAGTGGCAGTGGTGGTGGTAGTAGTAGTGGTAGTGAAGGAGTTCATCAGAATGACCCTTTGTCTTTTCCCCTTCTTGCCATATGGTTGGACCATTCTTTTCTTCCTAGACCCCTTTGCAGTTGGGGCTCCCCCTGGACTGATGGGCTGGTCAGTCGTGTACGATGGATCTGTGACCTCAGTGTCAACACCCTTAGCACTAGTTTGGCATCCACCAACCGCCTCTTTTCCTTTCTCGGTAGCCACAACCCTGCTACCAAACTCCTAGTGAGAGGCTCCTCATCTGAATCATCAGATTCATCTATCAACTCAAAATTACCCAGATCCTCTATTGCTGGGTAATTTGGGTTAGCGGTGGGCTGACTTGACCCACCAGCACCCGAAGAACTACCACCATGACTCTCATCATGGTCATCATCATCATCGTCCATATAATCCAGGATCACTATCTGTTCTACATCAGAATCATTGTCATCATACCTCCATTTCTTCATACTTGGAGCAACATATGCAGGATTGCCTAGATGCCTGAATAATCTCCTAACCGGGGGCTTCACCTACTTACCCCGGTAAACCTTCATCCTACCCAAGGCAGTATCATCCATAACTTCCAGTACTACCTTGTCGTCCTTATTCTTCGGCAGCGAGGGGAGTTTCTCATCTATGATCATCTGGAGAAACTTAGGGTACATACAAAAACCCTCCTTCCCCTTTGCTCTATATTCTCCCTCAAATAACTGAAGAACATCCTCGAGAAACTAAACAGGTGGTTTAGTACCAGTACAACAAATGCATTCTGGATTTGGTCACTCATCTCATCAAATCCTCCTCTTCTCGAGGTGATGCATTGATGACATATGTTGCTCTTATTGAGCACGTTGGCATTTATGTCGCCTGTGTACTTGATCCTCAAGAAACAACCCCTAACTGTTAGGGGATGTAACTTGGTTGGGTAGTCTCCATCCTCACCCAAATCCAATGCTCTCTAGAAATCGTCTTCCCCGATATATATCCTGACCGAAGATGGAACTTCAGATCCTGTAAGGCTTAACTGAGCGATCGACCACTGCATTCCCAGGCTGCCTGCTGTAAGGATCAATACGTGTGCAAGGAGCATATATTGCTCTATATATCCTCGAACAACGAAGGAACTCAATGATCCCTACAAACTTAGCAGCATTCCTTGACGAAGTACTCAGATAAGCACAAATGTTGTGCTTCGGACTCATGGTCCATCGATCAGCCATCTCACTGCAACACAAGTAACAAACATGTTAGACCCGTTCATGAGAGAGAACTGTTTAGCTTGAACATGTAAAATCAGACTGGTTCAATCATATGAATGAACCATACGACTGAACTCAGTCGTACGATTGGGCCTCTGACTGAGCTTAGTCATGTGCCATGACATGCAGTTGAGTCAGTCGTGCGATAGAGTCAACGATTGATTCAATCGTGCGATTGAATCATATGTCTGGCGCGTCCAAGATTTTGAATCTTAGTCAAAACAGTCATTTTCACATCAAGATTAGATTCATTAGACGCGAAAGACCCGTTTTTACACCTATGATCTATTAAGATACACTTTTAAGTCCATTTAGATGTCCAATTTTAGGGTTTTAAGTTTCGGTTTAATGCTTAAATCATTCGAACACTTTTCTTTGATTTTACGTTATCATGTGTCATGATTTCGTTCTTACTGTACCTGTAGATGAATGTAAATCGGTGTAAGGCCCCGTTCACGGGCACCTCACAGTTGGTCATTCATCGTACATAAAACATACAATTATTAAAAACATATAGCGGAAATTAAACAAAACCATTTCATATATTTTAATGACAACTTTTGCAACGTAATACAATACTGTTAACTGTTACAAAATATTATAAATTGCATTACATCACAAAAATTTCATTTTTATATGAATGGATGCCATCACAAAAAAATGCCAAGTAGCTGCCCCGTGCCATCCTCAGCAACTATTACCTGCCAACTGGAAAACACATAAAAGTCAGCGTTGCTGAGTGAGTTCTAGTTTTATAAATAAAATACTTTACTTTTATACAACCTTCTTTACTTTCGTACGTGGTCATGCATCATATGTACAGATAGAGAATATTATTTTTACTTTCATTAACATTCATCATACTTCATCATATTCGTAGCATGCTTTCATTTCATGCTTTTAGTTAACATTCTCTTATTTTCATTCTCATTCTTTCATAACGTACTCATTATCATTCTTTTACATTCATACTTGTTTACTTATTTTCTTTCTTTAGTGCGTTACATCATTCTTTTACATTCATATGGATTGATGAACAATACCCTGAACATTGTGCATGAAGCTGATGCTGCACCTGTGGTAATTAAAACACGAACATTGTGCATGAAGCTGATCCAGTCACCTAGGGCAAGTCATCTCTCCAGTTCATACAAACCGTTTGGTCCTACCCCGAACATTGTGCACGAAGCTGATACTGGACATGTGGTAATTAAACCACGAACATTGTGCATGAAGCTGATCCAGTCACCTAGGGCATACCAAAGGTCCTTGTCAATCTCAAAGATTGACCCTGTGTGCATCCTTTGGAGTAGCTAACCCGCACCACAGTTGAGCTAGCGACACATGGTCGTGCACATCCTTTCATTTGCTTGCAAGCCATTCGTTCGTTCATTACGTTTTACTTTTCATCATTGTTATCTTTTCTTTCATTACATTAATCTTTACGTTCTTTCATTAGTTTGTCATACTACGTAAAGTAATAACATAATATATAACGTATTTTACAATATAATATAAATACATTTTAATCATTATTAAAAGATAACACATCATACGTACTGTACATCATTCATACATTTTATAACCCTAAGACATATCATAATTATGCTTATAATGGGTAATCATTGCCCATAAGTCAACTTAGTCAAAACCCTAGACTTTTTGTTTTTTTTTCCTGAAATTTCATAAATTATTCTAAGTGTCTGGACGCATGGGCACTATTTGGGCGCTTCTACCCTGTTCAGACGTTTTGCCCCAAGGAAGACGTCTGGACTTTAACTTAGTCACTTTTTATCTTAGACGCATGGGCCTATTTAGGCGCATGGGCCCTGTTAAGACGTTTGCGCCTACACTTAGTCATTTTTCTACTTAGAGGCATGGGCCTGTTTAGGCGCATGGGCACTATTCAAACGGTTGGGCTTTTGGGCGGTTGGCACACTTAGAAAATCAAACCGTTGGACGCATGGTCCACTGTTCAGACGGTTGGGCATCATATTTAACTTAAAGAACATCAATCAACCCCAATTCGTCCCAAATCAGATTCTATGCCTAGTACTAACATTCTAAGCATCATAACACATTCTTAATCATAATCATCACATCATTTACACCCGAAACATACATCCACCCATATACACATTCACACACACATACGGGTAGAAACTTATTTTTATAAAAACATATACACATGCATTTTTAGCCCCAATGTAGTTGAAAACATGTTAAAAGGGGAATTCTAGAACTCACCTTAGTTTGTTTTCGGGTTTGAACCCTTCTTTGAGCTTCCCAGACGTTTCCAGCACCTAAAACCCACACACATATTCAACCCGAACACACAATCACATTTATAGGCACATAACCGAGACTAGAATCATCTAAAACATCATAAAACTAAGAATTCTTACCAAAAACTTCAAACTTCCCTTCTTCTTCTACAACCTCCGAGAATTCTCTGTTGTTTGTCTCTCTAAAAATCCGATTGTTTGATGTTAATAAGCAACATGGGCGGCGATGTTACTTTATTTACCAACTTTCAAACCATTAGTCCTTTTGGACACTTTTAGTCCTTCAACTTGGGTTTCATAGCTTTTCTTTCTTTTCCTTTACTTTTATTCTTTTCTTTATATCTTTAAAAAAAATAACTGGGTGTTACAAGTCCACCCCCTTATATAGGTTTCGTCACCGAAACCTGTTATTCCTTGAACAGATGAGGGTTATGCTGGCTCATCTCTCCTTCAATCTTCAATGTAGACTCGGATCCCTTCCTTTGCTTCCACTGCACTCGCACAAGGGGAACCACTTTATTCCTTAACCTCTTCTCCTTACGATCAATGATCCCCACTAGTTGCTCCACGTAATTGAGTCGTTCATCCACTTCGATGTCCTCCAGTGGTACAATCATATCCTCGTCTGCTAAACACTTCCGCAGATGAGATACATGGAATGTAGGATGAATTCCACTTAACTCATCTGGTAGTTCCAACCTATTGGCAACCTCTCCTACTCGAGCAATGATTCGGAAAGGTCCTATATACCTTGGGCTCAACTTCCCATGCTTTCTAAAATGAATGATACCTTTCCAAGGTGAGACTTTTAACATAACCCTATCACCCACCTAGAACTCAATCGGTCTATGCCTCTTGTCGGCATACGACTTCTGTCTATCCTTAGCTGCCTTCATAAAGGCTTTGATCTTTTCGAGCTTCTCCATCATAGCCTCAATCACTTCAATACTCCCTAACTCTGTCTAACCAATATCACCCTAGCAAACGGGTGTCCTACATCTCCTACCATATAGCATCTTGTAGGGTGGCATGCCAATGCTGGTATGATAACTGTTGTTGTACGAGAAATCTGCTAATGGTAGATGGTCATCCCAACTTCCTCCAAAATCGATCATGCACGCTCGAAGCATGTCCTCGAGTGTCTGGATCATCTTCTCAGACTGACCATCAGTTTGGGGATGATAAGCCATGCTGATATGTAGCCTCGTCCCCATCGCATCGTGGAATTTCTTCCAAAACTTGGATGTAAACCGAGTGTCGCGATCAGACACAATAGA
>BJCO01739776.1:0-10736 GCA_018326465.1 Flaveria floridana
TAAGGGTAGTGAACCGTTGTTAGGCGGTATTTACTGCTTGCATCAATCTTCTATGAATCTTGGGCAAGTGGGAGATTGTAGGATTCTATATGACCAAGACACTTAGAATATTGATGTGGTTAGTACGTTATGATCCAAGTCGGGTTATACCTAATAACAAGCTTAGCAAACACAAATTGATATTTAATTGATGATATGATCATGCAATTAAATATTTACACCAATTTAGAATAATGGATTTTCTAAATAAATGGTTGCATATGAGATAGAACTACTTGTTAGGATACCTTGTTTAAAAATTATTATTTGAAATGTTATTTAACTAAATTAGATAACATCAAATAATAAATTGAGTGTATAAGTTATACAATTAAAGGGTTAATTGTACAACTTATTACTAGACTAAGGATTTGGATTAAAATTTGAGAGGGAAAACCCTCTTTGTGCAATCAATTAGGCCGCCTCCCTTGGCTTATGGTTGGTCCCTCTTAATTTTCTTGGATATAACATCCAAGACTAGTCCAACACTTAAGAATTGAACCATTCTCAATACATGCAAACTTGCAAAATACTCTCTCCTCTCTCTCAAAAGGTTCATGGTAGCAGCATCATCTAGAGGAGGTTTTTGAGTGATTTTGGTGTTAATTCTTCCTAACAAGAGGTGGTTGCTTCAAGGGCTTGGGGTATACTAACTTGAGATGTCCTTCTTTGGAGCTTTTGGCTGGATTTGAGCATCCAATCTTCTCCCTTTTGGTTGATTATCAAGCTGCTGGAAGGTAGTTTTCACAGCTCATTGTAGCTGTGATTTTATGTACTTTTACATACGTTCATAGCATGCTTACTCACATATAATGATCCTTTGTATTTGGTTTTGTTTTATACATATATATGTCACCATAAGAACATGAAAAATCAGTTTTATAATCATGTTACAAAACTTATATCCGCTGAGTTTTTCAAAAAGTTTAAGAGGTTAAACTTTGTTTTATCTTCTAACAAAACCAACCAAGACAACTTCCATTTCATTGATCCATCGGTACGTCTCTATCCGTCCTCGGTGCCATATAAATCCTTTGGTTTACACGCCATGAAGGTTTTGTAGAAGCATCCATTCCTTAGTGCTTCAGTTTCCTCGTTGTTGCCCTCGTCATTTCCGAATCCATCATTTCCACCGGGGTTATTGCGGTTCGTGTTGATCTGGGCTACGATGGTTGTAATGGCGTTAGCAATCTGTTTTGCTATGAGGTTGGCAATTCTCTCATTATTCCCTTGATTCGCATTCTCTCCACGAGGAGTTCCCGGTGGAGTAAGGGGTTGGTTTCCGGCTTGTCTAGCTTCCTCACGACGGCCTCTAGTAGATCCTTGTCTTCCAATCCGGGTTTCTCTCCTAGTCGACATTCTGACAGCATTACAGATAAATTCGTTTAGCATCTCATAATTGATTTTGAGTAGCCCATGCATCATTTACCCTAAACTACCGCGCCCTAAAAGGAGGGAGTGTAATATACACACCACTAAATATCTCTAACAATGTTCCACTAAATTAATTTAAGACACTTCATCCAGAATGGACACGGGTCAAAATTCCCAACGCATAACATGACACATTGCAGTTCAATGCAAATAGCTCAGCGAAATTTAGCATCAATAAAAATAGTTTCATAGATAGATTGAGTTAATAGTATCAGCAAGCATAATTGAATCAGAGTTATACTCTTACAAGTTGGAAGGTACCATCACCCCCATAATAAATAATAATAGTATCCGATAATAATAGAAATTGTTTCCTTCAACTATCTAAAAGACAAATAATCCCACTTCCTCTCCAGGCTCTCACATCCACTTCTTCTTCAGCCACCCGAGCCACCCTCATTTCTTTTTCCTTTGCTCTTGCTCCAACCACTGGACCCCATGCGAAGCCATCATGGCCTGAAACTAGGCGAACTGAGAGGTGCGAGTGGCGTGCTGGAGTGTCAGCTCGTGACGACGTATGGTCTTCAAAATCTCGTTTAGTGCAGCATCGGAGGGACCTACGTCGCTTGCCTGGCGGCTAGACTGGGTGTACCTGTCATCAGCTAGCACACTAGGGCCGTCATACATGCTACGCCTAGGTGGTATCCAGTGCTCGTCATGTGGGTGGTGTCGAAGTGGGTCAAATGGCGGGGGTGCAGGTATCGGAGTCCTAACAGGTCGTGGAGGAGGAGGTGGCATCCTAAAGATACTGAGGGTCCTAGCCTAGCACTCTTGCGTGGGCGGGTGATAAAACATGCACTCCTATTCCTGATAGGTGGGATAGGTGAGTGGGTAGGAGCTACGACATGTGGTGAGTGGGAGCGCGTCTGACTCCTGGAGGGGGATGTCGAGGAAGAGTCTTCTGAAGGCTCAGTGTTGTCGGATGTAACGGATATCCAACCCGGATGTCTGCATCTCCATGTATTCCTCATACTCCTTTCGCGGTGTCGCCTTCCTAAGGCTCCTAGTTCGTACAGTACCATCAGTTGGGTATGCCGGTGCCTTTCCTTTGTCAGCCATAGCTCTGGTGTCCTGTAAGAAATATCATGAGTAATTTGGTTTCTCATACCTCATGATTGTAATAATAATAGTACTTATAGTATTAGTGATGGCAATAGTATCTTATATCCCGACAATATCCATAACCAGAGGTATCAATAAGCAATAGTATCAGAAATCAGTAGTTTCTTCAAATAATAACAGGCAAGGTAGTTTATCTTAGGAAAAACCTTTAGACCACTTCAAAAGAAATTTAGAAATCATAAGTTTCAAATGGAGAAAGGTCCAATCATTACCTAAAGGTCCATGCTGGAATTTACGCGTTAGATAAATTCATGATTACATTGATCAAGTGTAATCATCAATTTACCCAACCCGATCATCCCAACACTTTCCCACAAGGATGGTCCTAAGTTATCAGGGTTGTAGCCTAGGGTCTACTATGGCATTCCCGACTTCTCTACAACCTTTGGCTTTGATACCAATCTATCACACCATGGGCCCAGGTAGGGTGGGACGTCACAGACTAGCAACAACATATGGCAGTGGAAACAAACCATCATAAGAGCACGAAAGGAGAGAACATCACATGGTAATAATGTTTAAAGTAAACGTGGTCTAAGGGTAAGTCTAGCCCCCAAATGAAACGAGTACATACAACATCAGTACAAATTGTTTCCAACAACAAAAAATGTAAATTGTTCAAAATGTTTCAAAACAAAACAAGCCAATTCCATGGTCACGATACTAGGTCTAGGTCTTCTACAACCGTTACACTCCCTTCATGGGATTACCTGAAACATGCTCAAAGGAAAATTGTGTCAACTAAAAAGTTGGTGAATTCAAGTGCTTAAAGTTTAAAAACAAAAGGACTCATAGAATCCTTATTTGATTTAAAAAGAATCATAGTTTCATTGTTTTGGGGGATCATAATCAACCCTGCACTCAGTCCCGGCTAGCCTCTTCAAAAGTTATGTTGTGCCGGTTAATCCCAAAGGAAGAACTGGGCCTCAAAACAGTGGACCAAACCTCCCGGATGGTTCACCCTAGTATCTTATAAAAACTTGTCACATGACACAAACAACCTCGCAGGATCTTAGTGTGGCACCCTTCCCGTTAATCACGGAAGGCATTGTGTGTGGGGGATTCCCCAAGTAAATTTACCCACATAAAACAAGCGGTTTACATAAGAACTAATGATCATGATACAAGAATATGCAGGTTCTAACATTATCCCAAACATTCAAGTATCATACAATAGCTTATAAATGATTTTAGTTTAAGCATTGCATGTTTCATCCTAAAAACAGTAGTAAAAATAGAACACTAGAACTCACCTTAAGGTTCAAGCAACGGGTTCTTCATGTACCGGGAAAAGTTTCAAGTCTAGACCTACCATCAAGATTAAGTGGATAAGATACTTATCCTATGGTCATAAGAGGTGGACAAGGTGTGTTAAGAAGTTAAATGTTCAACTAGGTAAAATTTGCTAGGGCTTGCATTAAAATGTTTCCTTTTATAGAAAGTTGTGGTTTCTTAAGGAAAATATAGATTTTTACACTATTAGGTCATTGATACAAGTTAAATTAAGTTTACCAAGTGATAACAAGTCTATAGGGTTGATTTATAGAGTGTTGGCAGAATTTACAGTTTAGCACTTCAAGTTTCAGAATTTACATTTTCTACCCTAAAGTTTGCTTCTTTCCATTTATTGACTTTTATGGAAAAATAATAGATTTTTGGGGTTAAGTAATACATCTTAAATAAGTTAAATTATAAATTTTTCAGAATTTAGATTCGGGTCTATTATACTTATGTTTTACGTTACCGGTTACGGTAGAACTGAAGGTTTTTAACGGTTATGTAATAAATATTATGGTTTTAAGTCTTTAAAACTTCAAATATTATTTTAAGGACTTATAATAAGTTTTATATATATTATTAAGCCTCTTTTAATTGAAAGCCTCATTTTTAGTTTTAGCCCATTAAAACACGTTTTTACCTGAAATTGACCGTTTTAAAAACTTGTTTGACCAATTTTTCACCATCATTAAGTTTTATAGTTCCTATCTTACTGAAATAATATCTTTCCATGGATTTTAGGCTCATCCCTTTATTTCCAAGATTTTTCCTCAAATATTACCTGGTTAATACCCGTTTTTAACTAAAAATTCCATTTGAAACATTTTTGACCATGTGTCAACAAATCTGATTTAAATAAATTTTTAACCCTTTTAGAGCCTGAAATTCTTTTCAATATGGTTATACTCTAATTTCTCTTACTTTTATGGTCGTTTTACCACCTTTCGGGTCCCCAAATATGTTCAAAATGCTTACAGTCCCTACTTTTATTATTTTTCAGCCATTGACATCACCTGTTACACCCAATATCATCCAAAACTTACTGAAATAAGGATTCTGACTCACGGTTTTGACATGCAACCCAAGAATAAGCTTGTAGTTGAGTGTTTTCACCATTTTAACCCATTACACATGTGTAAAACATTACGGACCATGCTTGAACATTATCAAATAATTTAGACACTTTCAAAGCAGGTTATTAGGAGTTTTATAAACCATTTATAAGCAGGTTACAAGATTTGGTTCGAAGGTTACAAGGCATGAGGGTTAGATGATGCAAAAGTCACCCAAAAAGAGGGTTTTCATGGTGTACTCCGGTTCCACCCATAGAGTAACTAATATTTCTAATGAGATACCTTCAAGGATTTCAAAAGCTCCTCAAGAACCAGGTTATAGCAGCAAGTTTCTATTATAACAAATAAAGTAAGGTTTTTGGTAGCTTAAAGAAGGAATAACACATAACATTGATTGTTTCGGGTGACATGAAGCTTACTCTTTGAACGGTTCATGATTTGGAGAGTTTAGAGGGACAAAATGATCTGGAGATTCTCGAGTAAGGGCTGTTGAAGTTCGTTCTTGCTAGAGTTGTGCACCAAAGCTCACAAAATGCCACTTTCTTGCTTGTTTGAGCTTGGCCGATGATGGTTTGTTGTTGTTCTTTGAGTATTGTGGCTGGAAATGGAGAGAAATCAAGTGGGTGTGTGTGTTTTCAGCTGGAAAAGCTGAGAGGGAGAGAAAAGTGAATGAGAGGAGGGTGTGTTGTTTACATGAATAGGGAGTGGGTGAGAGGAGTGCTGGGGTTAAGTGGGGAAGAGGGGAGAGGATAGGTGGAGAGGGGGCGGCCGATTTTGGTGTGTAGTGTGAGTTTGGTAATTAGTTATTATGTAGTGTAGTTTTGTAGTGTAGTGTAGTATTTTAGATGGTAAATCCTAATTAGTTATTAAGCATTGTGCATGTATATGCATGCCTTGAACGTGAATTATGTGTGTATGCACACATTTTTTATTGTTTCAATTAAGTTCTAGAATTATTAGGGTGCTAATTGTGTTTTTCCCGGAACACGAAGTTATTCTATGCTAAGGCTAGAATTGATTAAATCATACAAAATGGCACATGAAATAATAAAAAAATGTTGATAATAACATTAACTATAGTAATAATAATACTAATGAATATAATTATAGTACTAATAATAATAGTATAAAGGATGATGATGATGGGATTTAGGGTTAGAATTATGATCTAGGACTCGGTTGTTACAAGAAGTCTTCTTTTTATATTTGAAATAATTATTCATGTGAAAATGTTATTTTGCTATGCGAAACTACTCTTTCGCTGTCTGGTTATGCATGCGAAACTATAGATTTGTTGGTAGTGTCGCATGACATAAGTTTTATCTTGATTCATGCGAAACTATAGTTTCGGAATATACGAAACAATGTTGTATAAATATCAGTTTCCTTTATTATTTTGCCATTTGTGAAATAACCCTAAAATTTCGAATGCGAGCCGACTTTTTCGCTGTAAATTCAATATCGTTTATTGAAGTGTGTTCTTGAGATTCTAACAGGTAAGCTTTGCTTATTATCTTGTTTTGAACCGTGAGTGGGACTTTGATCGAGTTCTAGGACAAAAATGGAATCTGTGACTTTTGGGGTTTGGACATTCAATATGCGAAACTAAGGTGTTATGTTGCTAAATTGAACGAAAGTTCACTGATCCGTGCAAAACTGTCTAGTCATGCTGCCCGTGTGCACTGAACATTTTCGACCGGATCTTGTGACTCTATAGTTTCGTAGTCCACGCGAAACTATTTTTTCCAATGCAAAACTATAGTTTCCTTTGTGTGAAACTATAGTTTCTCTTGTGTAGTTTAGACAGACAGTTTCACTTAACTTGTGTGAAACTATAGTTTCGTACCTTATATGTAACTATAGTTTCTCAGTGCGAAACTATGTACGAAACTAATTATAAAATAATAATAATAATAAAAAAAATTAAATTAAAAGTTTTAATTAATAATAATGAACAACAACAATAATAATAATAATAATAAAATTTTTAAATGCCTAGTTATTTCTTATAATCTAACAAACTCTCAGTTTCACCTGCAGTCAATATGGAAAGCTTGAAGTTTGGTCCTAGATCAAACGTAGTGGCGTATCTGAATGATGGAGATCCAAAGTCTGCCGGTAATTGAGATGGTATCGATTGGCTGGAGAGATCACCCATCCACTATGCTATTTCTCACTCCCCTTTTATAGACAAGAAGAAGATCAAAGAGTTCTAGAGAACTGCTGACTATGACGCCAAGGAGAGTATCATTAGAGTGTCAGTCCAGGGACAACTGTTTGAGATATCAGCTTAGACTGTAGCTAAGGCCTTGTGACTGGAGAATGATATGGGGGAGAGTGTAGAGATGACTGATTTAGAGGTTATTAGAGCTTTTAAGGATATTGAATATGAGGGAATTGACTTCAAGAAGCGAAAGGAGATCAAGAAGACATTTCTTTTGAAGGAGTGGAGGTTTATTGCTCATTTCTTCATTAGTTGCTTAGGTCATAGGAAGGGAGGATCAGATGGACTGAATATGAGGTGGTCCATAGCTATGATTATGTTTTGTGGTGTTGAGAAGGCAAACAAAGCCCAGATCATCCATAATTACTTGTTGGAAAACATCATGGCTTTGAAGAAGGATAAATGACTGCTATATCCAAGATTTATTAAGATTATTCTAGACTAACTAAATCCAAACTTACCCAAGCTCGGAGATGAACTGAAGCTAACTCCGATGGATCCAAGGGTTTTGCTGATTGTAGTGCCTCCAGACATGATTTTTCAAGAAAGATCACATATCTTATAGAGAGCATGTATACTTAGGAGAGATGGAACTATATTAAGACTCTGATCCCTCTGAAGGAACAAAGAGCAGTAGCTGTTGTAGTGAATGTAGAGGAGATCAAGAGGAGAAAGAAGTACACGAAAGAGACAGATATTACATTTGAAGAACAATTGGATGAGATAGAAGAGGAGCTCAGGAAAAAGAGGAAGAAGAAGGGAGTAGAGAGCCCATCTTCTCATGACAGAGCTGATTCTCCCACATGAGAAAATAGGAGCAAAAGTAAGCAGTGAGTCATTCCTGAGACTGGGTATGTAAGAGAATCTGAGAGGCCTTCGAGGGAGATAAGATCAGATCTCGATGAAGATATGATCAGGAATGTCAACACACCCCTATCAAATGAGCTGAGCATGATAAAGATGAAGCTGATAAACTCAGAGGAGAGGGAGAAGCTGAAGGATATAGAGATTGATATGATGAAGAAAGTGATACTGAGTCAAGAGTAATTGATAAGGAGATTGTTGGAAGAGGTGAGTGAGTTGAGGAGGAATGCTGGTGTAGCAGATGTACTAACTGTTGAGCAGATCAAGGAAATGACTGACACATCTAAGTTCCTATTCAAACACAAGGCATCATGAGCGGGTGGTAGTGGTATAGGAACATCAAGAGCTGGTGGTAGTGATGTAGGAGGATCGGGAGCTAGTGGCAGTGGTATAGGAGAATTTAAAGCCTGTGGAGGTAAAGCTGGTGGTAGTGGTGTTGGATTTGAGGCTGGTGCAGGTAGTGGTAAAGGAGTTGTTGAAGGAGAGAATGTTGATCAGGTGATTACGGGAGAATTTATTGATATGGGGTTTGATTTGGGTACTAATGTTACTGGGATGAGGTGATAAGGGAGGAGAGACAAGGAGGTGAAAAGGGGAATGTTGAGCCGAATTTGATAGATGAGGAGGAAGAGGTGGAAGAGCCGCAGTGGACTATGATTCTGAGTTGGAATTCTATGTAGTTGATGAGAGACCGATGACTTATGTGGCTTAGAGGAGTTTGGCTGAAGTTGATTTTATTAAGATGGATAAAGAGGATAGGTTCTCTAAGGAGAAAGAGCCTGAGAAACTAACCCACTCTTACAAAACATTCAAGAACAGGGAGGAAGGAGATGGATAAGAAGATTATTAGCTGGAAGTACAACTCGAAGCTGAAAATGTTCATGATTTAGAGGCATGGAGACAAGATCTCATACTTGGACAAAAGGAAGGTGTTTAATACCCTTCCTAAATGGGATCTGAGAAGACTGGCAGAGATCCCCCCTCCTAGATTTGGGTTTGAGCGAACGTGCCACCATGTTAGAGCATGAGATCCTTCAAGGCATTCAAGATAGCTTTGTAGCTTTTGGATTCATGAAGCCTGAGAGGAGGAGGTCGAAGAAGGATTTGGACTGGGTTACGGGTAAAGGAAAGACTGTAGTGATATTAAAGCCTGCTAAGACCGTCAACAGGGTGATGATACTAGATCAACAACCTTCTAGACAATAGAAGTTTGGGAAGTGGTTTTATGATAACCAGACAGGTGAAACAGTAGTGATAGTGAAGAATGGAGATGAAATAAGGTTGTTTGTGTTGTATCTTATATGCCCAAGACACATATAAGATTGATGTGGTTAGTACGTTATGATTCAAGTTGGGTCATACCCAATAACAAGCCAAACAAACACCAATAAATATTTGTTCGTTGATAAGATCATACAAATAAATATTGACACTGATTTTAGAAAATGGGTTTTCTAAAACATTGCTTATGTAATTGAACAACATTATGTGGATAATTTGTTCATGAGAAATTATTTGTAACATTATTTAAGTAAGTTAAATAATAACAAATAATAGTGTATTGATGTTATAAAACTAAAAGGGTTGTAGTTTTATAAAACTTATGATAAATAAATAAAAGGAGAGTGTATATTTTATAAAAGAGAATAAAAAAAGGGGAACCCATTTGAAATGGGATTCGGCCGCCCTTGGCTTTAAAAGTCCCACCTTTTGTCTTGAACTAGATGAAAGACTTGATTACACTCATTCTCCACACAATACACTATCTCTCTCCTACATGCAAGAGCCTTTTCTTCTCTTCTTTCTCTCAAAAGATCTTGAAATTCTTGGCTGATTTTGGAAGTGTTCCTTGCTTAAATTCGGATTTGCAAGGAGAAGAATAGGGTTGGTGCATAGTTCCTTAACAAGCTTGGTGTTTGCAAAGGGTTTATGGGTATCACCTCTTGAGGTCTTCCACATTGAAGACTTAGCTTTCAGAACAGCTTTATCTTCATCCTAATCCCGTTTTCTAGCAGCTAGAAAGGTGGTTTTCTAAACATTCTATGGTTGGTTTTATTGTATGTATTTCGTATATGGATCCGGGCTTTGGGTTTTGCATATTAAATGGGTTTAATAATCAGCATATTAACAAGATTTTAAACTTATAATCCGCTACGTTTTCCTATAAATTAGCTTATATGGACTTTGATAATCTTGTTAAAACCCAACAATGGCATCAAGAGCCGCTTATACGAATGCATACATTAATAGATCAAACAATTTCGGGTTTTATGGTATGGTTCACCATATGGCCGAAGCCTTTAGGGCTGCTGGTTACCCCTTGTTTTTTCAAGATTATACTTTACATGCATGTGGTAATCTTTGAAAACTAAGTCATATTGATGGTTGACTATTTTGCTTGGACAAAACCAAAAGTTTTTGGTTTGTTTAACCTTGACCGACAACTTTAGGGTTGATAAAGGGGAACCATTTTAACTTGATATACTTGCATATTTGGATGTGTATATGGATGTTCATAACCTAGCCATGACCTTGTGCTTGGATGTGTGTTTATGTTGTGATATTGTTTGATTATTTAATTAGGTTGTAATATTCATTTATTTGGGTTTGTAATCTGTTTATTATTTCATATTGCTTTGTAATAATAAGTAGATTAGTTGTATTTCTTTTACTAGAAAAATGTATTAGGATATATTTTGTAA
>BJCO01739779.1:0-14420 GCA_018326465.1 Flaveria floridana
ACTTATAATTATTATCCATATGTAATTTTAATCATTTCTTATTTTAAAATATCATTTTATACTTCATAAACTTTTATCATAATTAATATTTTATTTTTTGACTTGTGTAATACATGAGTTTACTAAAGTTAGTATCATATTAACAACGATCAACAACTAATCAATTTTATTTTTTCAACCCGTGTAATACATTTAGTTTTATTTATATTTTTATGTTATTTTAGTAATTAACTTTCCACCTCCGGTGTAATACACGGGTAACTAAAGCTAGTATATGTATATAATAAACTAAAATGAATAGCAAGTGAATTAAATCGAAAGTCTCACGTGGTTTCCATGGACCAAAGCATAATCTCCAATTATTTTCTTCAAGGTTAATCACCAACAACTAACTCACCGAAATTTCCGAGCTTGATCCGTCGATTTATATCCTCCTTAATCATTATGGAACCCATGTAACACAACAACCTCACGGCGATATCATCTTGCATGATCTATTTCAGGCGCGGTCGGTGATTTCGTTGAGATCTCTAAGCCACCGTGAACCACCGTAGCACCACACCACCACCGATCGCGGCTGCTAAGCCTTGATATACCACTAAGAGCATCATTGTTGTGGGGTAGAATCCACCGTTGCATCGTCTTCGCAACACAGTGGCACCGTGCAGTTCATGTAGTCCCAGGAGGTCGTTTCGGTATAGCAAACAGGTATAAATTCGTTTCCTTTCTTGTTAAAATCAGACCTTCGTATAATGTTGATCAGAAATTTGATTGATTCTTGATGATTTTGTTTGTGATACTGAAACGCAGTCTTCGGGAACCAATATTGTCGCCTTTCGTTTCAGTTTAGACATTCGTACCTATTCGACTCCTTAAATCACAATTCAGGTAACAACATCGATCCTTCTATCTGTTCTGTGTAAACTTTACATGTTCAAAGTATCCTTTGTGATTTTCGAATACGTTTCTGGCGATTTGATTTCTGGTTAATAAGATATATGAATAATCAAACCAAAAATATAAACAAGATCATTGTGTCGAGTTCTCGTTTTTTTTATTACACACCTGCTTCGGTTTGGTTTGGTTCAGGAGTCGACACTTTAATACCCAATAAGCATAGTGATTTTTGTTCTTTCAACTAACTGTTGGTGTATTTGAACTTATATTATGATAAATTTTAGGTTGTCATGGAAGGAGATGAGCAAACTTCCTTTTACTAATGTTGTCAGGAGCTTAAGTTTTTAGGGTTATTTTATGCAAATCGTTGTTTGCATGCCCTCCAACTAAATCCATAAAATAACTCTATAATATTAATCTAAAATATTTAATTAAACAAATAAATATTATGATTGAAGACGAATACAAATTATGATATGTATAAAAATAAAGGCTAATGGCAATGTAGAGTTGTTAATATATTTAGTCGCCGGAAACTAAATAAGTCATCACCAAGTAAATTACATCCCTAAGTATAATTCCAAGTTATTTTTAGTATAGGCTTAAACTCGATATAAGGACGACTCGGTTAGCTTTGCCTTGCTAAATAATGTACAGATTCTTGGTCTTTTTTATTATAGTATAAATTATATTCTTCCGTTACTTTGTAGTACGTATTTTTGATACTTTGTTTCCGTTAATATGACTCGTTTTGCATTTACTAGTCGCCGAACATTATTTATCTAGTTCTGCTCTGACTCGTTCGACTTATTAATTTTTTCTTATTGAGACTTGTAGCATGCAATATATATTTTATAAATTTGTGCTCATTATTGCATGTTCCCATAAATATTTTATTGATATGTTATATGTTGATAGCTATACTACCATTTGATTTAGCACTCTGTTACCCGATCTTGTCCGACATGTCATTGTGGCGTCAATGATATGACACTTTTCGTGACGGTGTTTTTAAATAGTTCACAGCGTCTCCGTTAACATGTTAGTACTCAAGTAGTACTTTGGCCATATTTATTTGGGAGGCGGATGGATCGATCCTAGTTCAGTTCAGATCAGTTTAGTTCCGGGGGATGGAATCATGTGTGTACGCCCCGCACACCATCTCATTGGTGTATAGTCTAGCTAGCTATGTACTTATCAGTTCAGTTCGGCTCTGGGTACTTCTTATATTACACGACTTATTTTGATTGTATATACTCGTCGTGTAGATCAGTTCAGTTTCAATATTACATGTTCAGTTCATTATCTGTATTATATGTTTAGAATCAGATTTTCGTTTTCAATATCATATGATCAGTTCAGTATTCATATATAAGTATTTTATGCTTCGTATCACTACTATTGTTCTTTCCGTCATTGAGCAACTTTTGGCTCAGTCGTATTTTCTTTTGTGGTGTTTTCTTATTTAATTGTAGGTAATCAGTGTAATCCAGGAAATCAGTGAAGAGTGGTTGAAGATCAAGATTATATTTTACTTTAGTTGATGTAATAAACACCTTAATTAGGTTCTTTTCGATTATTTGGTTTGTTTGATTTTTTTTACTTTTGTCTGTCTCTTTAATATCATGGATTTGATTTTTGATTTGATATCTGTAATAGTGACATGCCAGCCTCTCCGGGTTGGGGTGTTACAGCTCTGCATCGATTGGATTAGAGATTTAAGCATTTTGAAGAGTTTGTGAGCTACACATTCGATTTCTTATTGATGATTGTGTTGATTAATTCTGCTTTTGTGGTTAATTCGAAGGTGTTAAGATCTGAAACAAGCTCGTTTGACAAAGGGAAGATGATTTCATGGTTTAATTTGGACTTAATTGAATCAATTATAGACAATTAGGATCAAATTTGAAGTTAATTCATTAATTTGTAGTTTAATCACTTAATTTTTACAGATGTTGATCAGACTAAAGTTGGAAATTTGGAAATTGCACCAAATTGATTCTGCAAAAACTTAACTTTCACACGCGAGAAATTCATAGATAGCTCCTTTCACATTTATCTTTTTTACCCTACTAAGATCAGCCTCTTCTGCTTTAGGATTTGGGATAGATGTTTCCACATGTAGTTTAGTTCCTAATGTTTGTGTAATAGGGCTCGGGGGAGACGATGGATAATGCTTAAAGGCCGTGTAAACATCATCATATTAGGTCATAAATATGCGAGATGGCATTTATGGGGAATAAATATCTAATGTCCCAAGGCGTTGAACAATTCCTAATGAGTTTGTTCACTTATAAACTACCTCAACAATATGGGGATCCCTTTGGATATGCTCACTAGAGTGCTATGACTCACCATTAGTAACGGGTTTTATGTTTTTGAGGCGGTAGGTGGTGCAAACTCTAAATAGTCAACCCTTCTTTGTTTGATTTCGCACTTGTAAAACTGCAATCCCCACTCTCGTTGTGTTTGAATTTGTCCCTTTATCCGTTTAAGGCGAATGTCCTTGTGTTTGAAGGCATTACCTTGTTGGGTTATTTCGTGTTTAATAATGGTCCTTGAGTCCACGTGTGATGTCATGCATGTTGGCTTTGAGGCCCATGCATACGTAGTTTTCTTTAGTAACGGTTAGCTTGAATTAGTCTCAGGTTGTTAGCGAGTCTATTAGCTAGTTGCTGATTTTGTGATGTTTGTTAATCGAGTCTGTACTACTATTTATAGCAGACCTTTTCTTCAATAAAGATCATTCAGATATTGAGTGAACTTTGATATCCTTGCGCATTTACAAGTGGTATCAGAGCATACCTGGTGAGTTTTTGAGTGGAAGGATATCTATCAATGGCTGAAGAAACGGTCTCATACCAGAGCGTGCCTCGTTTTGATGGAGATTATGACCATTGGAGTTTGGTCATGGAGAATCTATTGAGGTCCAAGGAATTCTGGTCGGTGATAGAGAAGGAGATCAAGGAACCCAGTGAAGGGGAAACTCAATCAGCAGCAAAGAAGGCGCTGTATGATGCATTGAAGTTGAAAGACCTGAAAGCTCAAAATTATCTCTATCAGTCGATTGATAGGCAGATCCTTCGAACGATAGTCCAGAAGGAAAGTGCCAAGCAGATTTGGGTTGCCATGCGTACCAAATACCAAGGTAACACTCGAGTTAAGAAAGCTCAGTTACAGCGGCTTCGGAAGGAGTTCGAAATGCTAGAAATGAAGGAGGGACAATCGGTTGCTGACTATTTAAATCGAGTCATGATAGTGGCAAATGAAATGCGGAACTATGGAGAGTCTATGACTGATGTGACTGTGGTAGAAAAGATTCTATGGTCTCTCAATGAAAACTTCAATTTTGTAGTATGCACACTTGAAGAATCACGTGACATTGACAAACTCACAGTTGATGAACTGCAAAGTTCGTTACTTGTGCATGAGCAGAAGGTACGGAAGAAACCTTAAGAAGATCAAGTGATGAAGACAGAGAACTCATCCTCACCAGGACGTGGACGTGGACGAGGCAGATCTTCTTACAATCAAGGTCGAGGCCGCGGTAGAGGGAGAACAAGGTTGGATTTTGACAAATCTTCGATCGAATCCTACTCATGTCACTAATTAGGACATTTCTCATATGAATGTCCTCAATCCGATCGTGCAGTCAATTATGCAGAATTTGATGAAGGTGAAGACATTTTGCTCATGGCTCATGCTGAAATTCAAAGGGAAGGTAGACCGGGAATTTGGTTTCTAGACTTAGCTTGCTCTAATCACATGATGGGCGCACGTGAGTGGTTTATCAAGTTGGATGAAACCTATACTCATACAGTCAAATTGGGAAATGACTTGAAGCTTACAGTTCGTGGAATTGGCGATGTCAGACTTGAAGTAGAAGGTATTACTTAAATAATTACCCGGGTTTATTATGTACCAGAGTTAACATCCAACCTGTTGAGTGTGGGACAACTACAAGAAAAAGATCTTTCCATAGTAATAAGACGAGGTACATGCAAAATCTATCATCCGCTGAGAGGTTTAATTGTAGATTCACCCATGACTAGGAATCGTATGTTTCTAGTTCATGCTACACCTAAACCTCTAACCAATCGATGTATGAAAGTGACTGAAGATCAAAATACTCAACTATGGCATAGGAGGTTGGGCCATGTTAGTCACAAGTCCATAAGAGTTATACAATACAGACATCTGGTGTTGGGCCTCCCTAAAGTGGCAGAACAAACTAAAGTTTGTGAGGTATGTTAAATGGGAAAGCAGCAAGAGAACCGGTGCCTAAGAAAAGTCTATGGAGAGTCACTAAAAGATTACAACTTATTCACATGGATATGTGTGGACCTATCTCACCAATGTCTCCAAGTGGAAAAAGGTACATACTTGTTTTCATTGATGACTTTACACGAAAAGGATGGACTTATTTTCTAACTAATAAAGCTGATAGCTTTGAAGTTTTTAAAAAGTTTAAAGTCATGGTTGAAAATGAAACGGGTCTGAAAATAAAGGCTTTGAGGAGTGATAGGGGAGGTAAGTTCACCTCAAATGCCTTTAACAGTTTTTGTGAAACTAATGGCGTTAAAAGGCA
Organism: Flaveria floridana; assembly: GCA_018326465.1. Classification (NCBI taxonomy): domain Eukaryota; kingdom Viridiplantae; phylum Streptophyta; class Magnoliopsida; order Asterales; family Asteraceae; genus Flaveria; species Flaveria floridana. The sequence continues at coordinate 5,486 of BJCO01739779.1, forward strand.
ACTGACCACTGCATTCACACCCCAACAAAATAGGGTGGCTGAACGCAGAAACAAGACCATTATGAATATGGTCAGATGCCTTTTGGTAGACAAATCACTACCTAAATGGTTCTGGACAGAGGCTGCGAACTGGGCAAATCATGTGATCAACAGGTGCTTTACCACTATTCTTGAAAACAAAGTACCAGAGGAAGCGTGGTCTGGTACAAAGCCCAATATTGATTATTTTCGAGTGTTTGGAAGTATAGCTTATGCCAATATCCCAGCACAATTAAGAAGCAAGCTAGAGAGCAGGAGCACCAAGTGCATCTTCCTGGGCATAAGCCTGGAGTCTAAAGCATATAGGCTATATGATCCAAACTCAAAGAAGATCATAGTTAGCCGAGATGTAACATTTGATGAAGAGGCAAAGTGGAGCTGGAAGCCTGAAGATATGGGATCATCAGTTCTTGTGATACCAGAAGAATATGTTGAAAGAAATCACAGCTGCACAAGATAATGAAGTGCCTCAGTGTGAAGAAGCTAACCAACCAACTAATCCTACTGTTGACCAACCAGATGATGAAGCTATCCAATGTGAAGCCGTTCCCTCAATAACAAACTCAGAAAGAAGTTCCAGGAGAAGCACAAAGACACCTAGTTGGATGAATGAGTATGAAAGTGGTGAAGGTCTCTTGGATGGGGAAGCTAACTTAGCCATGTTTAGTTCTCTGGGAGATCCCACAAAATTCGAAGAAGCTGAAAAGGATCTTAAATGGAGGGAAGCAATGCAAAAGGAAATAAAGTCCATAGAGCAAAATAACACTTAGGAGCTGGTGGAATTGCCTACTGATGCTCACCCTATTGGAGTTAAGTGGCTGTTTAAAACCAAGTTCAATGAAACGGGAGAAGTGGATAAGTATAAGGCTCGTTTAGTGGTGAAAGGGTATGCTCAACAAAAGGGTATCGACTACAATGAGATCTTTGCTCCGGTGGCTAGATGGGATACAATCAGAACCATTTTGGCAGTTGCAGCTCATAACAAATGGCAAGTGCGGAAGTTAGATGTGAAGAGTGCGTTCTTGCATGGAGAATTAAAAGAAACCATTTATGTTGAGCAACCTCAGGGTTTTATCAAGGCTAGTGAAGAACATAAAGTATATAGACTCAAACGTGCTCTGTATGGATTAAAACAAGCCCCAAGGGCTTGGTTTAATCGGATAGAAAGATATTTTATAAGGGCAGGTTTCAAGAAAAGTGAGTTTGATCACACTCTTTTCTTGAAAAAGGTATGGAACAAAGTTATAATTGTGAGTCTATATGTTGATGATTTGATTTATACTGGAAATGATAAGAAGCTTTGTGAAGAATTTTGTGCTTCCATGAAGAAAGAATTCGAGATAACTGATCTTGGAACTATGAAGTACTTCTTGGGTATAGAAGTACATCAAGATGACACGGGTATTAGTGCGTGCCAGAAGAAGTATGCTAAGGAGGTCTTAGAGCGGTTCGGAATGTGGGAAGGTAATGGTGTTAAGAACCCCATTGTTCCGGGAACTATCACCAAAAGAAACGAAGATGAGCCAGAAGTAGATGCCACGGAATATAAGTGTCTGATTGGTAGTCTTATGTACCTTACAGTCACTAGACCAAATCTCATGTTTGTGGTTGGGTTGATCTCAAGGTTTATGTCCAAGCCAAAGGAAGGACATATGCAGATAGCAAAGAGGATTCTGAGGTATGTCAGGAGCACTTACAATTATGGATTAAAATATAGGAGTAACTCATCTGGGAAACTAGACATATGCACAGATAGTGACTATGCTAGAGACTTAGATGATCGAAAATGTACTTCTGGATATGTTTGCATGTTGAGCAAGGCTGCAATCTGTTAGAGTTCTCGGAAGCAGGAGATTGTTACACTTTCTTCAACTGAAGCTGAATATGTAGCAGCTACGAATTATGCATGTCAGTGTGTTTGGCTCAAGGGTTTGCTGGGTGAACTTACGGGAAAACTAAATTGAATGGTAGAGATTAAGTGTGACAATACATCTACCATAAACTTGTCAAAGAATCCTGTTATGCACCGTAGAACAAAGCACATCGATGTTTGTTATCATTACTTGCGAGAATTGGTTAACAAGGAAGAAGTTAGTTTGGTGTTCTGTTCTACATCGGATCAAGTAGCTGATGTTATGACCAAACCATTGAAGCTGAATGACTTCGAGAAGATGAGAGATTTGCTTGGTGTTCAAGACTTGGAAGGAGTAAATCGAAGGGTGAACCCGTTTTTCAGTTTAAGGGAAGGATTTGTTGGGTTATTTCGTGTTTAATAATGGGCCTTGAGTCCACGTGTGGTGTCATGCATGTTGGCTTTGAAGCCCATGCATACGTAGGTTTCTTTAGTAACGGTTAGTTTGAATTAGTCTCAGGTTGTTAGCGAGTCTATTGGCTAGTTGCTGATTTTGTGGTGTTTGTTAATCGAGTCTGTACTGCTATTTATAGCAGACCTTTTCTTCAATAAAGATCATCCAGATATTGAGTGAACTTTGATGTCCTTGTGCGTTTACATACCTGTCATCAAAGTTGAATAATGTTCTAAGACGATAGAGAAAGTTTTACAAATACCCGTTGTAAGAGAATGATAAAGAAAGTAAAGTGATAAGGGACTTCGTCACTAGTTGGTGATGGTAGTGGTGGCCTGAGATGTAGTAAAAAGTTGTGGTATGAGATATAGTGACAAACGTGGGGTGGGCTACGTTGGGATGATAAGGGCTTTTAGTCTAACTAATAATAAATTTAAATTTAAATATTATTTAAGAAAGGAAATTAAATGGGGGGTTAAAAAGACCATTTTACCCTCACGTAAGGGACACATCGCGTCTTTTAACATCAAAAATCGTCATCTGTCGGTAAAGATAAAACGTGCAAACATTTTAAAATGTAAATAACAATTTCTGTAATTTTTTTAGTTTAAAAACTATATTGATTTAGTATAAAATTAAAAGGACTAAGAGTGTAATTTGTTTTATAATAACAATGATGTGAACACCAGACCGGCAGGCCGGCCGTTAAACTGTGAGCCAGTACCTTTGGCGGTCTGGTTGCGACTAGATGAACTGTTTTGTAAATAACCGACCAGTTCTTGGCAGGCGCCGGTTGATCGGCAAACCGGGATTGGAGGTTCAACCAGAAATGACAAATTAGACTTGAAGAAATGATGAGATCTGCAACAAAAGCCTTCGATAAACAAGTAGCAGACTTTAATCTACATGAACAGCACCATGCAGCGCAACCTTCAATATGCATTGATTATTGGACTTGATCAATCTACATATCTGGATCACTTGCATGGAAGAACCTCTGTACGAGGTTTTTGACTTGTGGTGAGGTGCAGTGGGGTACATTGATGTGGACAGCTGCTTGATGTCAGATGAAGTACTTTCTTAAACCAAATAAAAAGGCCTAAAGTACATATAATAGAAATGTGAAAATGGGTTAAATATGGGCTATTGTTATGTACACTCAAAAAACAAGTGTAAATAAAATATGTTGTTACATATTTAAATTGCTAAATTAATTTTCACGTCACCCGGTCTTTTATATTTGATTCGAAAATATTTACAGTTTACCGGCTCGGTTTTAAACACTTTGCCCAAGAGTACCCATCTAGTTATTCCACTTTTAATACTTTTACATATCACCCATCACAAACCCCTTTATGTATAAGTTATATTAAATAATGAAACATCACAAGTGCGAGTACATGTTTGCTAAGCTGGACAAATATTTCAACAAATAATTAACTATGTACCACTATAATTAAACAATTTTAAACAATAATGTAACAAGAAACAAAAATATTCCAATCATCCCATCATATTCATCAACATCCATACCCCCTTATCCTCAAAATAAATCATATTTCGCTGGATAGATGTTGATGCCTCGTTAATATGTCGTAAGATGCACCTACAGCCATACCCACTGCATCATTCATCATCCAATCATGCCACCCATTCCTCATACCATTGTTCAACCGCCGGACCACCTCACCACCACCACCACCACCACCACCACCAGCACTACCGTCACCGCCGCCGGGCTGTTTCCGGTCATAGTATCTCAAAAACCCTGCCACCTTTCTTGGATCCTCATCTTTCCAACAAAGCTCATCGGTGGCACCACCACCGGAGTTCAATACTTGAGTGGTTCTGAACCCCGCTAAGGTGGTTATATACTCTACTATCCCGTTCATAAGCCCCGGTGGAGCCGCACCGTTGCCGTCCCATAGCCATACACGAGCCATGCCTTGTAGCACGGCTAACACGATACCATCATTGTGGTATGAAGTTTCCAATAGTTTTGGACTCAATGTGATTGTATAATCATGGGTTTTTCGCGATTCGACCGATACTATTGAAGAAACATGTGTGGAGGCAAGTACAAGAGTGACACTATTGATTTGTTTCTTTGTGTGTTGCGTTTCTTGATACTTAGGGTAAAGAAGATTTTCTACAAATGTGCTTGTGTTGAGAAGTATTCTCGTGGCTTTATCGTTTGATTGGTAAAAGACCGAAAACCGCCGTCCGGCCAATGAGTGTTTACTGGCATCGTTATGTATGGTGATCGAGAAGCCCTTTGAGGCCTCGTGGTTTGCCCATATTGCTACTGTTGCGAACGCTGATATCAATATCACACGTTGAATGATGTCGGAAACGCTAGGATGAACCGACTTTGGTGGTGAAGACGGTGGTGGATGATGACCGTCGTATGTGGTGATGGTGGCTACCGCCGCGGTGGCGGTGGTGGTGTCTAGTAGAGACTGGTTGAAGGAGTGGTGGTTCATTTCGGCATAAAGATCGAAGTATGGAAGTGTTACTGTTAATGGGTTGGTACGCTTTTAGGATGTTGTGGTTGAAGTATTTATTTGTATTTGAATGGATAAAATTTGGACAGCTCAAAAAGGTTGCAAAAAACGTGGCCATGTGTTTGGCCGCAGGGATATACCCCCAATGTGTAACAATTTCATGTGGTGATAATATTCGGGGTATTTATTTATGTACCATGTGGTTTTAGTGTCAAATCATTAGTTTAAAATTTCTAGGGGAACAATGTTTGAACCCTTTATTACTTTGATCATCATCTAATGATAATATTTTATTTAATTTGAACTTAAAACTATCTTAAAAATACGTAATATTATCTTTCTTATCTTAATCTTGAATTTTCTTATGGCAATGTCTGCGAGTCACGGCCTTATTGAGTTCACGAACTTAAATTGCAAGCCGTTGCACCAACCTAAGGTACTTAAAGTGGTGTTTCTGTAGTACCTGAGCGAATCCGATGCCCCAACCTATGTACGCGTAGCTACCTTTATCTTTAGTACTTTATATGTTATAAAAATAATTTTTTTGAAAGCTTGCCGAAAACTTCACACAATCACATTAGAGGTTAATTGAGCTTATGATCGAACAACCACTACACATTTTTTTCTATTTAATATTAAGTTTGTTTGTTAGTTATTACTCTATCTACAATTTGGATATTAAGATAATCATTAATGTTTTACCATCATCTCATTAATTATATATAGTTAATTAGGCTACGCCACTATTTTTAAAAAGGTGAATCGCAGTTCATCAATATAGGAGAATCTCTGAATTATTTCATAGATTAGAGCATTATTGTTTGTGGTATTGATCAAATCATTCTATTGTTCAGTTTAAACTCTCTTTCTTTTTACAAATAAAAAACCAATACTAGTATTAAAAAACAAGATAAAAATCCAAACACAAGTAGAATAATGATCCGAAAGAAAAGAACTCAGAATATAGAATTATGAATGTGATGATACTTCTTATAACTAATAAAAACTTATAAAATATTCCGTCTTAAAAAAGTTTCTAAATTTTGATAGAACTTTTTTCTTCGTCAAATAGAAGTGGTGGACTGGTGGGTTTTGTGGCTCACAATTCTTGCAATTACAACCATGACATTAGTTTGTCGTTTAATCATGTTTTTCTGAATGGTATCTTCCGACTCTCACAGGCCACTCAAGGTAAGTGTCTTTTCGTCACACTTACAAGTTGCGTGACGTAGATAAATTAAGGGCCCTACTAATGGTACGTCCTTAAGGATATCTGGACGCTTTGCTTACGGCTCGTAAGAGCTTTCACGGGTCGTAAGCACTGGTGCTAATCAAATCAGTCATTCATAATATTAACAGCCTGTATCATCCGTTATGGTCAACTTAGATCACGACCCGTTATCCTTATCGCGTCCCGTTACTTTACCAACAAATGGCTCGTGCAGTCCTTCATGGGTTTTATTTTTCAACGTTAATTATTTGACGAGACATATTGTTCCTAGATTTTCGTTTACTTTTGTATTTATTACATTATTTGATATGATTTAATATCCCTCGATATTCGTATTAATTACGTGATGGGATGCAATATTACATATCATATACTATATAAACGTTAGTTTATAAATTCATTTCATAAAATCATTTTTACGATAAATCGTACGTAAAATACAAATTCAACTGTGTTATTTGAAAGATTTAACGTTACGATATCTATTTGGGATAACAACTACTTATTCAAGTCGGAATCTAACTATTACCCCGACGAGGGTTACGGTTATTACGATAAGGGTGCTTCAAACTATTTAGGACAGTACGCATCGAATTACGGCGGGAATAACGGCGGCGATGACGGGGATGATAACGGTGGCGATAGCAGCGGTGATAATGACGATTCTGGTTCTGGTAAAAGAGGTTTATACGACACCAATCAGGTTATAAGATATCATATTTAATTTTACTTTCATTTACTAATAACTAATTATAAATATTAAAATTCACAGATTTTCTCATCTCGTGAAGAATTAGTTGATTGCGCAACTAACGCAGGGCGAGAAAATGGGTTTGTTATTGTCACCAAACATTCAAAAAGAAACTCGAATGGTGTGATGGTTAAAATATGGTTGAAATGTGATCGGAGAGATGTATATAAGGGAGCACCCACTCTTAGAAATAGTGGCACCAAAAAATCAAACTGTCAGTTTGAATTGCAGGGTAAGTATGAGATGAAGAGAGATGGGTGGATAATAGTTGTTGTGGATGATACTCATAACCATGAACCTGCTGAACACTAAGAAGAACATGCATACGTGCAGGATCGTTACAAGTCACTCAACACAATGGATCTCTTTAAAACTCACTTGGTTACATTCAAACGATGACGCAGAATCTTCTAAGAGTTGATAATAATATGCTAAGTGTCACATTCCAGCGAAAGCGTGAAGCGATTTCTGGATGTGACTTGTTTGTTCAGAACGCAATTGATTGAAGGAAATTAAATCACAACAATATTAATACATAAAACACATAACTTAATTATATATATCATAAGTTAGGATTACATCATTACATATAAAGTCAAAATTTGATATAATCCTTATTATAATTTTTATTTAACTAAACATCTTCAAATGTGATGGAAATGCGCGTCCACCACAACGCTGCCATCGTATATGTTGACGGTTAGGTTTACACAGACCCTTCCCACTACTTCGCCCCAACCGTTGTATACATCAAACGAGAAATCTACATTGTTAGTCATTTTTCACCTGAAAAAGCATACTCAAATAGTAAACATAAAGTTGGTGAGATCATAGGTTTATTTCCAGATAAAACATTTTATTGATACACCAATTATAATCAAACCTGCTCACACACATAATCATACTGTCATGAAATAATTCACAAGATCAGATAATATTACATCATAACACTCATTCTGTTGGTGCAGTAAATATTTAAATAGCATCACAACACTCATCCCGTTGGTGCAAAATATTCTCCTAAGTATCGCTACCAATATTATCAGACGGTTCCTTATTCGAATTAATGGTTGTGTCACAAATGACAGTACATCTCAAAACAGTTTTAAAAATAATGCATCAACATAAACAGTATGTTTTTTCCCCTAAAAACTTTACAAATACTAAAATGGGGCTATGAGTCTCACCTGTTTCCAAAGTGTAGCCAATAAAAATAATTCATAAATTAGATAAAATTTCTTTAAAATTTTTAGAACCTCAGATATAACTAATTTTTGAAAATTTAGCTGTAATATAATCAGCTAATATTACATAAAATTCTCAATTTTTATTTTACTATATATAAATTGTTATATTTATTCTAAATTTACCATAAATCACCAAAAATAGCTACTGTTTTCCAAAAATTCCCAACATTTTACAAAATATTACTTCAACAGTTTTTATCATCCCATATATTTTCTGATGTCTAATTCACAACAGATTTCTTTCTTTAAATCTTACAATAAGCCCAAAATTCCTTAAAAATATCAATATAACTCCAAAAATTATGAAATTTACACCACCTATTGAATTTGATTTATACTGGCGTCAATAAATTTTTCACGATTTATGGTATCGATTAAGTAGTTCTTTTGATTTTTCCTTTACAGATCACTTAAAAATTTATTTTTCAATTATAATAAGGAAATAAAATACAAAATAATTCCTGGAGATTTTATATATATAAAGAGTCATTCTGTGATTTTCTAGAATTTTTTAGAATTTATTTGTATTTTTGAGTATTTGCTTTATTTTGAATAATTTGTATAAATTATTTTACTTATTATATTTTTACTAAAATTTACAGAATGATAAGTAAATATTTTTCTAAAAAATTTTACAATGTTTATTCTTACAATCACAATTAAATATATATTTAAACTGATTTTTGTGAGTTGATACATCTTTTGAAAATTTCTTTTATATAACTTTGGGTTGTCAACATCCATCTATTTTCTTCAGGTTATAAAACCTTCTTAATATATTTATTGTATTTGTATGATTATGTGAAGAATTTGTGGGTTTAATCATAAGGTTTGATTATATATGTTTTTAAATACAT